>JANPWX010000233.1:322529-339591 GCA_024734555.1 Trochalopteron elliotii
CCCCTTCCCCTTTTCCTTCCCCTCTCCCCTTCCCCTTTCCCCTTTCCCCTTTCCACTCCCCCGTCACCTTTAGAAGTCTTTAAAATCAGGAAACAAAAATAAACTTGTCAGCAGGTGGGTTTTTTTTCTTTATTCATTATTATGGAGAACAATTGCTTTTCTTTCATTTCTTCAAAGTTCATTTTATTAGGGTAAAATCACTTGTAATCAGGAAAGCAAATGGATGTGTCCAAAGCAGGTGTAATTTGTATAATCTCTGAAGCGTATTTGGGGTTTTGTTGGCCAGCAGACATGAAAGAAAAGAGATTATTTTTGGCTTGTTCCCTAGAATCTTGCCTGTTCAGGAGCCAACAAAACTGTAAGAACAAACAGTTCATTATTTACTTTGTCAACTGGTTCCTAGGGGTAATTAATCCATCACTTGGTTCCAGTGAGCCTTAGCAAAGCGCTGCCTACACAGTCACTTCCCAGAACAAGAGATTACACAAAGTACAAAATCTCTGCAGTGAAACACTCACTGTGAGATGGGAATTCCACAACAACAGACAGCTGAAGTGTTGGATTGGAAATATCTCAAATAGCTGGCAGTTGGACAGGCTTCTCCTCATCTTCCCTGCTGCACCAAAAGGTGCCTGTTGATAAGTCCTGAGTATTTTTCACAGTGCCAGGAGTGATGTGGGGTGAAGATTTCAGTGTTCATTCATTCAGTCACATTCTGTGAGTAGTCTCAGCTTTGTTTTATTGTATTCCAAGTTTCATTTTATTGGTTGTGGATAAGGAAACTATGGTAACCACATTATTCTTAGCCTTCATGGAAGAAACAGCTTTCAAATAAACAGAGAAGGCTGAAATACATTTTTAAGGGAGTTGGCAGACCAAGTGTTGCATTAAAGAACAAAACACCCAGCCACTGAGTTTTAGTTCATTTTGGATCAAGAGAAAATGATTATGGAATAAAAAAGAAACCTTTCATAAAACTAGAATAATTTATTGGCAAGAACACTAGAGGGATAAAAGAAAGCTGGGAAGGTTGTATAGAGCCCACCTAAGAAGATCAGCATGAGAGTGTGTAAGAGCCAAGAAAAATCAATCAAAAAGTAATAATAAGGGTTTGGGATGAGAAAAGAGGCAGGGGAAGTAATTTTCTTGGGGGCATCTGTTTGACATTCTTTCAAATGCTTTCTTGATGTTCAAGAAAAGAGATTTTTGTGTTTAGATTCTACTTGGTAGAGTTGACTTTGTGTTTGCTCCAGATAAAGACCCTCTCCATGTATTTTATTGCATCCAGGATATCATTGGGTGAAAATGCAGCAAGAGAAAAATCTGTACTGCAAATACATTATGAGTCTGTCCTTCCAGCTCTCCACAAATGTTATGCATGGGACAGATCCAGCTTCAAGCTTCATTAAATGTGTTCCATGCAGTCTGAAGTGGAGAACACGAGGGATTAGGTGGATAAAAACCTGCCTGCCTGGCTCTGGGGTGAGCATGGTGATGAGAAGCTGTCTAGTTTTCCCCATGAAGTAACTGGCCTTGGTGAGGAAGCTTAGGCCTCTTTGCTTGGCAATATCTGAGGTGTCCTGAGGGTTTGCTGCTGTGCAGATCTGTGCTTTGCAAGAAATGCAATTACAATTCAGCACAGCCCTTGCAGCCCTCCATGAACAGCACCCTGCCCATCTTGTGAAAGCAAATCTCTAAATGTTTGGAAAATAACAGCAATAACTCCCAGTTTTTTCCTTATCTCTTATGCCTCTATGCCTGATAAGTTTGGAATTTGGTATGTGAGGTCTCATTCCTGAGGAGAGGCACAATGCATTGGCTTCAGCAGGCCAGGATTTTATCTAAGACACGTACCCACTGCTGCCTTGTGTTTTAAAGTGACAATATCACAGTGTCTTACAGATGTTTGAGCTAACTTGTGGTTGCTGACAAGCTGCAATTAAGCTAATTGGTTCCAACATATGTGTTTCTGAGTTAACAAAGTAACTAATCCAGAAAAATGTTTGAAGTGGCACAAACAATGCATCTGCCTTGTACCCAGGGCAACAGACACTGTAGCAGTACTCTCTCCATCTTACTGAGTCTCTAAAACATTACTCTGGTGCACCCAGTGCTTCTCCCAGACCAGTCAATTTTAAACAAGACAGACTTATGAAAACTGTTGGGGTTTTTTAAAGGAAAAAAAAACCCAAACAAAACAGCAAAACCAAATCAAACCCCCAAACTCATAAAATGTTAATACAGATGAAATCAGAACAACTGATTTTAATTTTGTTAAACATGAATAATCTCCTTCATAGCCTTTTTCACGTCATTTATCTTCATTCTAATTAATAGAAATCTGTTGTGTACTATATGAGGGCAAATTTCATAGGACAGAAGCATTTTAAAATAGTGCCACAAAATACTCCCATTCTTTTTCTTTAAGAGAGTATGGAATAGATTGCAAAACCTGTGGTCACAACGTATTTCCAGGCTGAAAACAGAACTAGAATGATTGATCATATGGAAACAATATATAACATTCTTGTGGAATCTGGGAGAAGAGATTTATTATCACTTTTGTATCTTAATGTGAGTCTATTGCTAAAGCAAACAGAGACCAGTTAACAAACACCTGCCAGCACCCATTGAGTTGTTTTGGGGATTTTTTTTTCCCCTTCTGGAAAGCCTAATTCCTGCTTTTGTGTCCCACGTATTCCTGCAGCCAAGGTTGACAAGTGTGCTCCAGAAGCAGCAGAGATGATTTATTTGCAGGATACAGTATAAAGCTCAGTGCTGTCAAGGACAAGAAATAATGTTCCCCTGTGGACATAAATCTTTACTGGACCTGGTTTTGGTCCCAAGTGCTTGTGTAACTTTTTGTAGGGCTTAAATCTGAGTGTTCAGAGTATGGAGTCCGAATTGTAACTGGTGTAATTGTAATTGTAATCCTGGTGGATTTAGTTTTTAGAGTTTTCTGGTCTGCAGACTTTTCAGGTTTTTTCAGAGGGCTTTTTGCAATGGACTTAAGGCAAATCAGTATATTCAAATGCTCTATGGCCATTATGTCTCATCAAACATCAGGATCAGCTGCCAAGTGGTCCCAGGGGTTTCCAGAGCCATATTTCAGCCTTCTACCATGGGCAGCTGGGGCTGCTCTGAGCCATTTTCTCATGTCCTCCTTAGCACTGGGACTTGGGCACCCCCTGAGCAAGGGAGCCTCCCTCAGCAGGCTGAAGATGCAGAGAATGTGATGGAAGCCAGTGCAGCTCATTCAGCACTGAGGAAAGGCTCTCTTGTGAGTGAATGTCAGGGCTTTTTGGAAAGGTGGGAGAAATGGGATGTGCTTTCACGCCTGCAGTGAGTCCTTATCCATCCAAATGCTTGTTCTCAACCACAGAGATGAGGGCAGGTAGCTCCCTTTACCATGGGGTTGTAACATTCTATGTTCAATCCACACAGAAGCATTTCTATAAAGTATATTTTCTTTTGCTGGACCATGTTTTCTCTAAACATCCTGATTAAGCTGATACTTGTTAGGGAAAAATACAAAACCTCCAGGCTTAGCTTGGTTTTGGGGGTAAGAATAATGAGGAGCTGTTAGAGTTCTAACTCCCACCCCAAAACTCTGTGGTGTGACAGTGCTGCAGGTGCATCAAGGGATGAGTGGGTTATGAGCTCAGTCTCTCAAGGAATCCAGCTCCTCCTCCCAGGAGCCAAGCTGGAGCAGCACAACAGGAGAGGCAGCCTCTGGCTCTCACCTCTGTGGGCACAGCTGTGCCCCCACATGTCCACAGACGTGTTTGGAGAGTGGGAGGTGCTGCCCAAACTTTCATCCCTGGCTGTAAAACAGAGTTAAATACGTCACTCAAAGGAGATAACTGAGACAGCTTGATGGCTCTGGAGCTCTTACATCAGCCCTGGCAGCTGTAAGACTGCAAAGACTAACAGCTTCTGTTAACGCTTGTTAATGATCTCTTGTGAGTGGTAGGGCACTCAATAAAATGTCTGGGTTTTGTCGGCCTTAAGTGTGTTCCCAGTTACTGGGGTGTGAAGAGGGGCTTGGCTCCACAAATAGCGTTCCCTTTGGGGAAAAAATGATCCAAGAATGTTTTAACTCCTGAAGTTACCTGTGCCAAATCACTTCAAAGACTGCCTGCATTTTATCCAGTGTGTCCATGGGTTCCCAGAACTCTGTCTGATGCTCCCCACTGCTTAAAGACAATAAGATGTGTCTGTCTCTTTATCCTGAAGATAAACACTTTGGCATCCCATTAAAAGGGCTTCTTTAACCTGTAGCACTGGCATTGAGTCCTGTAAGGATAAGGGTTGTGTTGCAGAAGCTCTTGGCTTCCTGCCTGCCACTTTTAGCTCATGAGGGCCATTTACCACAGCACCACTGAGAGCTTCAAATCCTCCCGTGGGGCAAGGCAGGCTCTGACCCCTCGGGGTCCTCCTGGTTCTGCCTGCTGAGGGCTCTCTTTGCACCTAATCAGGGTCTGTGCAAAGAAGCCAAGGGAATGTGCAAGTGAAGGGGAATGATTTCCCCATCCGTGTGTAAAGTGGAAACCTTTCAAACCTGCCCTCTCTCTGGTACAAAGAAGGAATTTAGCCTGTCCTCAGGAGCTCCTTGTTTGTCTTTCAGGGATCCTTGGTTTGGTACCTGACTCTCCAATGCTGTTTTAGGGATGGAGAGCATTAGAAGCACTGTGATATTTGCAGCCCTACAAAGATTTTAGTTCAGAAGTGTAATAAATTGCTGTTACCACTGCTTGAAATGGGAGCCTGATGGTGTGCAAAGACAAGTCTGTTTTGCAGAATCTTGCTGTTACATTTTGCTCTGCCAATGTCTTTATTTTAAAATTTGGTTTGGGGATGTCCATGCCCCAGTTTACCAGTTCAAGAAACACCTGGGGTGGATAATAGTGCAATAACCAAGTGGATACTGGAGTACAAAGATTTACTGAGAGAAGGGGATAAAGAAGGAATGTGAGAGAGTAGGAATGCTGAGTAGTGTAGAGGTTATTCCAGGCTTAAGTATTTGCATGGAGACAGGGAAGTGAATATCTCTCATTTTATACCATACTTGTGTCTCAGGTTCCTCTCAGCATGGTTTTGATATCAGAACATTTATTGGATTTGTTCTTCTCTCCAAACCCTGATTTGGAGCAGCTTTTCTCTGCAAAGAATTTTCCTAATTCTCCAAAGACAATTGATCCCAGTGGTGGAAAAATAAAATCCTCCTGACTCCTTTGACCCTTCAAAGAGCACTGTTAATCCCTCAAGAGATTTTTCCCATCAAGTAGGGGCCCAAGGCCCCTTGTCCTACACTTGGTGAGTTGGGGGCTGAGTCAGCAAAAAAGTTTGGCCATGGTTTAAGAGAGTGAAGGCACTGGCATGTTCCTTGCAGTTTTATATTCCCCCTCTGGTGAAAGCAGAAAGATCAACACCAGTAACCAAGCTGCTCAAGTGCCAGCCCTGCTCCTCCTGAGGCTCGTGGGAAGGCTCCCCCTCCCCCTGGGGCACTTGGGGCCAGCCCTGCTCGGTGCCCTGGGGCAGCCACTGTTCAGTCAGGTCACTCAGCCTCTCCTTGCAGCAAAATGAGGAAATGTTCCTGCCCTGTCCCCGTTGTTCCCACCGGGAACACTCCACAGGCAGGGACAGAGCAGCCTTTGTCCCCAACAGTGGGGCTGCCCTGACACCTCCTGTGCCACGGGCTGGTCACACTGTCCCCGGGGCCTCAGGGGACATGGAGTTCAGCTTCTTCCTTCAAGTGTTGGATTACAGGGAGCAGTGACCTAGAAAGGTGTTGTGGGGGTTCTTTTTTTGCAGTTCTCCTTCTGGCTGATGTTATCTGTGATCTGTAGAGAAGATCCTGTTTCTGGCTGTTCCACTGACTTGCTGCTGGCAAGTCTTCATGTCAACAGGTTTTATGGGATGAAAGCAGGGTGTGTGAGCTATCCAAGACAGACTGAATGTCCTGGTTTCTTCACATTCCTCTGTCCCTAATGGATGCTTTGCTAGTAAAGCAGAGGGCACCTTGTTCATTTACTGCTGGGGCTTGATAACTCATGCTTGCCTTCCTGGTTATCTTAACAACCACTTACCAAGTTTGCTTGTGAGCTGTATCTTAGATTCTTACTAATTTTTGGGGCAGCTTTTGGAGAACAACCCATCAAGGTTTGATCTCCAGGGTGTGTTGTTCTGCTGAAGCTTTTTGGCCTTCTGGCTAAAACAGATATCAGGGAAAATGTCAGCTTGGAAGGCTGCTTGAGCAATGAAAACTTCTGCCCTGCTTTTTTGTTCTGTAGGACATAGGAATGTGTAGCCTGGTTCTTATATACTGCTTATGTATGTCTTTTATCCTCTTATGGCTTTTCTCATTCTCATGGAACTTGTTCTCATCCATGGAGCTTATTCTTCTCTCCACCCCTCCTGTGGTTCCTTTAGTTACATCAGAAGGCAATGAAGGAGGGCTCCCAAATTAACATTACTACAGACCAGCCTGCAAGAACTTTAGAGACCTGTCATTATAAGCAGTTTTTCTGGTTTTGAACTTTAGAGACCTGTCACTTGTAAGCAATTTTCCTGTTTTCTGCCTCCAGAAGAGTGGTATATTTTGTGAGAGGGGAGGATGCTGAGCAGTATTAGTACAGTATTTTAGTAATTGATAATCATCCTACTTCACATGTGTTATTGTTAACAGTCATTAATTATGCCTGTCATCTGAAATATTCTTAATCGTTATACCTAGATTTTCCTGATTGCTGTCAGTTCTTAACAAGTTCTATACTAAGAGAAGGGCCAGAACACTGCTCTGCAACTAAATGCATTATTTTAAAGATGGCAGGTAAAGGAAAGCTGTACTTGTCATTTTATAATGTGTGGGCTCAACAGAATATCTGAGGCAGCCCAAAACTACGTAGCTCTCTTGTAAACACCTGTACAGTCAGAAAGAAAGGAGTCTAGTGGTTTAGAAACAACCAGAAAAATAAAGCTTGGCCCTGTTCCCCCTCTTCAGTCATCTCTTGTAGAAACTCTCACAGGGATTATCTGTAAATGTTGTTTTTGGCTTTGTACATAGACACCTTCCTCTACTCCATGTTCCCATATTCCCCTTGTCACTCACCTTCTACTGTCATTCAATCCCTTCTCATCCACTTTTTCTGTTTCACTGGTTTAATTGCAGCTTCCTCTGATATCCCTGCTTCAGATCCCCCAACTCTACCTGTGCCTGTTTCCTCTCTTCTTTCTCAGACTTTTCTAGGAGTATTTCTCTGACTGTTTTTCCCTTATTTCTCTGTTCCAGCCCACATAGTGCCCAAATGACCATTCCTTGTTATTCTCTGTTACCCGTGGCTGTCAAATTTTCAGCTCAAAAACAGGATACCACAAAACCAAAAAGCATTCAAATAATTTCAGGAACCCAAACACCTCCTCTCTCAGTCACTAAGGGTGTCATTGCCAGCATGTCTGTTCCTCAGCCCTGTAACAGAATGGTAATTTTCCATTCTGACCCCTTTCTAGATATTGCATTCAGGCTCTTAATCTTGCTGCTCTCCAAGATGCAGCATTTCCTTTCTTTCCATCTGTCTTACTACAAACCCCATGCAGGCTGTGTTTCTTTCAGAGCATCATTATTACAACATCCTTTGTTCTGCCTGTGTCCAATTTGTACTGAAAATATCCACCTTCCTAGGAATATCCACTGCATGGGCTGTGCCAGCCTGTATTTGCTTCTCCCTGCTTGTTCCTTGCCCTGCCACATCTATCCTAACATGCTCAGTTGTATTTCCTAGGCCATTGCTGTCTGCATCCCTCTCCTGCCATCCCAAAATCCCAAAATCATGCCCAGCTTGAGCCCAGCACACCCTGGAGCTCTCCTCATCTCCCAGGGTGTGTGGGATGTGTTGTATCAGCATGTGGCTCATGGCACCAACACCTTCCTTGGGCACTGGAGCTCCAGGCCATGCTGGTAATTCCCAGATGCTTCAACTTAACAGTTGCTGTTGTTACTCTTGAAAATAAAACTTGCTTTAGGAGAATTTGGAAGATTTTCTAGATTTAGTATAGTCTGTAAGCAAAAGACTGGTTGCTAAGCAGATTTTCTCCTTTTCTTTTCTTTTCTTTTCTTTTCTTTCTTTTCTTCCTTGTTAATTAATTGTAGTCAGGGGTGGCCAGTCTGAACACCTGCTTTTCCTACAGTCTCCCAGAGGGGCCATCCTTAATCTATTCACTCCATAAGGAAATGGTCAGGCCCATTTTCCTTCCATTGAGAGTTATCTCGTGAGCCTTGGTACTGGAGCACAAGAGCAGCTTGTAAAGTTTTGGCAGCACTGCCTGAGTGATCTGCCCAGGGAAGTACTGGCTGTAAAAGCTGAGTGGGCTCAAACCATGCAGTAGGAGCTAGAGAAAGAGGCAGTGGGAGTAAACTGTGCTCTAGTAACACAGTGTTACACACTGTAAAAATTCAAAGCAAACTCTGACAGACTGTTTTCCATTTTAGAAGTACATGATCATATGCAGCTGAAAAAGCTACACTTGTTCTGATGTTTTCTGGCCGTGGTTGAGTAGGAATGCTGTCCTTTTGGGAGGTGTTATCTGCAGTGGCACTGAGAGTTAACTCTCTGCATAGCAGGGTTGACAGTTGCTTAGTTTGGATGCTGGGAAAAGTGTAATTGTGGGATAATTGGGACTTAAGGAAACTTGGTTTCCATGGAATGATTTGCAGGTACAAATGCTTGCCCCTCTCACAGTTTCATTGTCAGCCTTTTCAGCTGTTGAGCTGTCATCCACTGAACATCCACTCAGCCTGGATTCTTTTTCAAAAGATGCATTTGAAATGGTTCATCACACCAGTGTTATAGATGGAAGTATTTTTATCACCCAATTAAAGAAATAAAAATCAACAGAAGCTTTTTCCCTTAGAAGTTCTTCAACAGCTCTGTGTAGTGGAAAGAGCAGTAATAATGAGGTGATTTTTATGTCAAAGAGAAGTTGAAGGGGGAAAAAAATCCAGTCATGTGGACCCAGGTGAATCTGACTGTTGCAACATTAAAGGTTTCTGCATGTGCTGAATGTGTTCTCTCCCTCTGCAGTTCTTTATTCCCAGCATTCCAACAGCCAGTGCTGCCAGAGGGACAGGGGAATTCATTTCTGTGCCTGTGGCTCCATTGGTACAACAACAAAGAGCAAAGCTACCTCAGAAGGTATCCTCTTCAGGAATACCCATGGGAAACTTGTAAAGGAGTTCACATTTGTGTGCTCCAGGCTGTGTTTGCACTCACAGAGCCAGCAAACCCTGGAGCTGTCTGCCTGGTGTGTCCATGAGCTCTGCCCTCAGCAGGCAGCTGGGGCAGGAGGTGTCTGTGTGTCCAATCCAGGCTCAGTTCTAGCACTTCTAGCTTTGTTAATATTTAGATAATATACTTTTCATCTTGTTGGTGGGAGAATGTTGATAAATGACCCAGTAAGAGCCCATTTTCTGTCTAGGAATATTCAGAGCATGGTTTATTTGTGCCTACAATAATGATGGATCCTTGCCTTTAAGAGGAGTTGAATTGTGTTGTTTCTTGTACTTGTAGCAAGCACATTCCTACTTGTGACAAGTCAAGAATAGGGAGTCCTGGAAATGTGCTCCAGCATGGTCTGAAGTGTTCTGCTTGGAGCTTGGCTTTTCTCTGCTCACCAGGAGAGAGGAGAAAGGTGCTGAAGGTGGGGCTGGTCCCCCACACAACTGCTCTTGGTGGCCTTGCTGTGGGACAGGAGCTCTTTCCTGTCCCAGAGTGGTGGATCCTGCTTCACTCCTTGTCTCCTCAGTTATTTGTCTGCTGTTCTACTGGCACCCCTGTGCTGCTTATTTACAGCTATTTCCTCACATTTATGTGTGTGTGCCCTTCAGTTCCCAGCTCAGCTGTTACAATTATTGAAACACCCTTTTCACTGGTAGACAGTGGGTTTGTCTGTGTACTCCTGGCCACCTAAAAATGACACCTACAGCAGTCTTCAGAAGCTTAGGCCTCATGTGCTGCATGGTGATGAGTGAGGACTGGGCAATACTTCCTATCATTTTGATGGAAAATACATTACTTTCTTTCTTCTTCTATTTTATCTAATATTAGACTGGGGGTTCTTGAATAACTCATTCCCCCTTGGTCACTAAGCAGCTCCTGGGGCTGCAGAAGAGCTTTGTGTGTGCTCAGGCCTTTGAGGCTGTGCTGTGCTCACTGCTTGCTCTGTGTGAGTGGCAGCATTATTCCCATGGTGCAGTCCTGGCTGAGGATGGCTCTTAGAGGAAGGGTTGAAAGGAAATTATTACAATTGCAAATCAGATTCCAATGGAGATTGTGCAGCAATTATTTGAAAATATGCTCCCTCAGTGATAGTTATACAAAGTGAGCCCCACTGTATTACAAGCCACGAGGTAAAACTTTCAGCCATTTCATCTCTTGCTGATGCCACCTACCACAGAAGCATGATCTGATCAGTGAGGAATAAAAATGAGGCTTTATTTCCATGATGGGAAAATGCCACATGATGTTTAGCAGAGTGCAGCAGTAGCTGCAGAGCCTCCCCAGTGCAAACACTTGGAGTTACCATGGAAGTGACTCCCCCGTACAGGGTCTCTGCCACAGACCTTGTGAGGGGTGGAAACAAAAGGCAGGTCACAGCTGGTCACCCTGCAGCTTTTGTCCTTGTCCAGACCAGTTTTTCTTCACTGAGGGCTCAGAAGGGTGAATGCCACTTAACATTAATTGTGCAATGCTCTAAGATGTACATGAGGCAAATATGTTATTTGTGCCCAGGCAATGTAGTGCAGGGGGCACTTGGGTCTGCACATCAGAAGAGCAAAGGAACATAGCTAGGGCTTGGGGTGTTTCTTAGACACCACAAAGTTAGATGGAAATGTACCTTCCACTGCAGTTTTGTACCTTTTTCCCCCCCAGCAATTGCTTTCTGGCATCAGTTTCCCCTGGACTTCTTTTTCCAGGGGGGCTCAGAGCAGTGTCCAAGAAGTGAACTGCTTTCCTCTTTTAGATGTCTTCAAACAAACTTTCTGTGCTTTCACCTTCAAATGATTTAGCATGTTCATAAGTGGCAAAGATTTTGGGAAACTAGTGGAGAATTATGGATTGATTAATCATGGATTTTAGAAACTACCCCATATCCTGCAATACCAACAGTGTAGCTCTGCCAGCTTTGTTGAATCACTGGAGTTTATCCATTTCTTTTCAGTGTAACTCTGTGCTTAGAGAAGATAGTAGTTGCTGTGCAGGTTTCAGAGAAGTGGGTGTGATCATGCTTTTTTCATTCACCATAATTAGCTCCTCCTGAAGATCTACATCCCACCCAAATCCTGCTTGGTGGCTTATGTCCAACCTCAGTCAGGCATAAAAAGCCTTCAAAGCCAGGCCAGATTTGCAGAATGCCCAGGAGTTGAACAATGCAATGATGCGAGTCAACTGTGGACTAGAAGAGCTTTCAGTAAATTGAAGTCTGCAAGCTATGAAGTGTTCTGCTGTGCTGCACATGGCAGGGAGAGAGAGTTTTTTAAAGCCATTAACTCACTGCAGGCCAAAACTTCAAACACTGGTGAGGTTGGGCAGCCTGTAAATCCCAGCAGTTTGGTCTGTTTGTGAGGTTCTTCCTACAGGTCTTGAAGCTGCATTGAGACACAACACCTCATCCTGCACATCATTCTCCTTGTTCTATATTTAGGCTAGAGACAAGGAGATTTGCAGGATCTTTGTGTTCAGAAAAAAGAAACTGAAATAATTCTTGATTTGATTTTATTATGACTAAGAAAGAAAGTTATCCTAAACATTGCAGAAGCACAAGGAGACAATGGAAGTTTTGACTGCCCTTTCTGTATAGCCCCTGCTGAGGTTGGCTCAATTTGGGGAAAATACCAGTACCCATAACTTAAACCTTTCCCCATTTAAATATCTTACCTGTTGTTTTCCAGGATACATACAGGAGCTGTACAGACCCCCAAGAAACATTAGGGACATTGATGTGCTAACACCTGAAAAAACCCAGCTTTTTTGTTAGTTTGTTTCTCAGATGTGTGAGAAGCTGAGAGTGTTTGAGAGTGTTCCATTTGTACCCACGTGGTGTGGCTGCTCCCACATGGCCCTTCCTAGAGATGGAGGCTACCAGAGCTCTTTAACAGTTTGGTGTTTAAGGGGAAAAACCTTGTGCTCCAGTTCCTGCTCCTAGGAATGTGTGTGGCCATGTTGGAAACTTCTGTGTAAAGTGCAGAGTCATCCTCTTGGATAACTCCATCCTCCATCTGCAGCTCCACACACAGCTCCAATATCACCCAGCCCTAAATGCAAGGTCTGGATTGAGCTGATTTCAGTATCAGGATTGCTGGATTTGCATCCCTCGGTTTCATGACGGGGAAATGTGTGGCGTAAGTGAGAACTGGAAGATGTGAAGCTGTCTCCTGTCAGGGAAGGATTTGAATACTGGGTCCTCCTCCTCCTCCTCTCCTGGGAAGTGATTGCTGCTGGCTGTTGAGTGAGAGGTGGGCTCTGCTTTGCTGGTTAGAGGAAACAAAAGGGCTGCAGTGGAAGAGCCTGTGCTGAGTGCTCTCCAAGGTCTCTCCCTAATCCTTCCAAGGAGGATTTTCCCTTTTCCCCTCTGTTCCTGACCCAACACGGGTGGGAGATACGCTTAGCTGGGGCATCTGTGGGTGTACCCGGGGCCGCTTGGTGAACTTGGCAGTCCAGCAGCAAAAGTTCAGTTCATAAAGGCACGGTCAGGGCTCTGCAGAGCTGAATGGAGGTTTTCTGATTGCAGAGATTTGGAGATTTGCAGTGACTCAGGCCCACGGAGGCGTTGGCAGAGGGAGCCAAGTCCTTTAGACTTTCTGGCTCCAGGCTGCTGCCGGGAAGAGAACGGCAGAGTCCAACACAAGCTGCTTCTCCTGTGCTCCCGGGCAGAGCCGGGGCGGCATCTCCCGTCCCTCTGCCAACACCGGCACCTGTTGCAGCTCAGGTGTGCGGGGTGCCCGTGCCTCACCTGTGCAGGGCCGGCCCCAGCCGAGCAGGGATCTCCTCCTGGCAGGACTCGCCTCTGTTGCTGGCACACTCTCAGCGCGGGTGGGAGGATTTAGAAAAGCGGGTGCCTAATCCCGTGCTGACCCTCCTTAAGAGGCTCCCGCGCACGGCGGGCTCCGCGCTCCGCGTTGCTAAGGCCCGGTGTATCCTGGAGACGGAGCGCAGCAAATCGCGGCGCCGCTCTCTGGGAAGCCGACATCGCAGCCGGATTGCAGAGCTCCGCCACAAGGAACCCATGTCCTCCTCCTGCCGGAGCGATGGCGACGGCTCCTCGGGCACAGAAGACGCGGAACGCCGGGGATCTGCTGCCGAGCTCGCCCTGAGCTGAGGGGGCGTTTGGCACACGTGCTGCGGCCGTGCCGAGCCAGACTTCTGCTTTTGAGAGCTGCAAACAGCTTTTGCTCACAGCCCTCTGCCCCATCCTGCCCTGGCAGGCACTTAAGCTTTTTTATTCCCCCCCCCCTTTTTTTTTTTTAAATTTTTTTTTGGTGGGGGCTGAAGCCATGGCAAAGGTCCCCGAGAGAAGCAGGCACAAATGGAGTGCGCTTCACACTTTCCTCCGCTGCAACATGAACCCGGAGACCCAGCGGGTCGTGGTCTTTGTCATCCTGCTCTTCCTCATCATCGTCAACGTGGTGCTGATGTTTCTTTTGGCATTTCACTGAAGGAGGACAGCCGGTAGTGGTGTGGTGCATGGGGCTTTCCAGGACTGGCCGACAAATCAGCAGGTCAGCTTGTCGTTGTCTGCCTCTGGTCTGCTTGTCTGCTGTGACGGTGACTGTGTGTCTCAGAGTATTCCTCCTCCCGTGTTTTTTTAATCATCAGCTCCTTCCCCACCCCGCTCCCCTCACTCTCCTCCTGTCATCACTCGTGCCTTGCGCTTTGGATCCCAGGTAAACAAGAGAAAGGGAGAGAGGTAACGGAGCCAACCTGCTTAATGGTCCCCGCTCTCCGTGGCACTAAGCAGCCCTGATTCCCAGCCGTGCCGATGCCGTGCCTGCACGTAGCACTTCTCAGCCCTGGCGAAGCCCCAGGTGCTGCTGCTTTGTTTGCAGAGGGACACTCACGCTGTGAGGAGCCCTTACACAAGGAGCAGCTACATGTAAACACCTGCTGTAGAAGCTGGAGCCTGTAACGCCTCCGCTGCTCTGTCACCGTGAGCGCTGTGCTGTGCTGTGGCATGAGTAATGCCCAATTAGCCAAAGAGATTGATTACTAGAGTCCATCAGCAATTCAGGCTGAATAAACGCTGCAGCAGCGTGGACGGAGCGTTTTGTTGGCTTTAATGCCGTTTCCTTTGTGATACTTCAGTGCTTATCAGCTCTCTGTATCAAAATGGCTGGCAGGGCCACAGCCCAGGACAGGCTGCAGGTCACTGCTCCCTGACGGGCCGGGGCAGCCGTGCCCAGCGGGGCAGCAGCTCCAGGAGTGCCCCTGTGGAAGGGCAGGAGGGAAGGGCAGCCAGGCAGCCTGCCCCATGCAGGCCTGCTCACCTCCCTGATGTTCTCAGCAGCCCTCACCTCACAGCACTGCCACCCTTGGCACCCCAGTGGAGCAACCCTCGGCTGGATGGCGTTGGAGGAGACACATCCCTGCAGGAAGACAGACTGGAAAGAAAGCCACAGTGCACTGTGCTCAATGACACTGCTTGCTTTTGTGCAGAAGAGTGCAAAAGATGCAAGCCCTTAAAACGCAGCAGGATCCTTCATTTTGTGTGTTAGGTAATCTGCAATTTAAGTACAGCTTGCACAAGGGCAGTGTGTTTGCTGGCACTAATGGTTGAGGCTACTGCAGGTCTTTCAGACCTGAATATTTATGGCTCCTGGAGTCTGATGTGGTGTTGAGAAAGGCTGGGTGGTGGTGTTGTCTCTGTCATCATGAGTGATGTACTCTCTATCAGTTGTTTATGTGATTGTGTAATACATTAGTGTCGTACAAAACCACGTCGTTTTAGCGTGAAAAGAATGGAATTTGTACCCTTGGAGCTCCTTTCTGTCACACCTGAGGTGCAGAACATCTTTTCCCTGAGAGAGGACTCTCTCTTGCACTTCTGGGTGTGGGGCAGCAGCAGGCCCCAGCTCCCTGCAATTCTCTGGGAATCACTT
The DNA here is from genome assembly GCA_024734555.1 of Trochalopteron elliotii. NCBI lineage: Eukaryota > Metazoa > Chordata > Aves > Passeriformes > Leiothrichidae > Trochalopteron > Trochalopteron elliotii. The sequence continues at coordinate 337,681 of JANPWX010000233.1, forward strand.
ATGCAGGTGAACAGTTTCAAGTCATTGAAAAATCTCAAACTAGGCTATAAATTCTATTATCTAGCCACTGTGATAAACAGCCACCAAAACCATCCAGTCTGTGTTGTTTTCTGAAGTTACTATTAAAAAAAAAAAAGCTAACCACAGCTCACAACTTGGCTTTCAAACAAATCTCTTTTCTCTTACTTCTAAACTTTGCCTGAGGTTTTAGTTTCAGTGGGAATCAGAACCAGATGGCATAAGGTGGAAAAAGGATTGTTTCTTGGAAAGTACAAGTGAATGATGGGAATGTACATCTCAGTCTTCAAATGACATGTGAGGGACCAAAGTATGGCTTTGGGGTCATAGGTGTCAGTGACAGAAAGCTTTTGGTAGCTGCTTATGAGGGCAAATCCTGTACAAGGTTTGAGCAGGTGCTGAAAGTGCTGGAGGTTCAGAAGTTCCCACCTCTTGTCAGTGGGAGCAGTGAGAGGCCTTAGCACAGTGGCAGCCCCTGCACTGAGTTTGCACTGTCAGTTATTGCTGTCGTGCCTGCTCTGTGTCTTGAAACACTGCAAAATAACCCTGATGCTAGATAAGAAGAGCAGGCATTCACAGGGCCTGCATGCACATGTAGTTCTGAAGAGCTGAGATGGGCTCCATTCATAATCCCAGGGTTTGTGGGAGCCATGTGGGGCAGCTGGGCAGCTGAGCACCAGTGTCTGCCAGCCTCCAGCCAGCCTGGATTCACCAAGTGACCCACTCATGCTCTTGTTTAGCTTGGTGCCATGGCCCTGGAATGGTCCTTGGGTGGCTTTTGTCACTGAACTGGAGACTGCAGCTTCCTGTTCCACTCTGCCTAGGGAGGGAATTCAGGGAAGTTTTCCAGGAACTTCCTTTTATTAAGTGTCCTGTAAATTTGGTTAGCATGGAGCTGGTCTTGTGATGATGATGTAATTCACCCTCTCAGTGTGGGGATGCCTTATTCCTGCTGCTTGCTGGAGGGCTCTGCTAGGTTGGGAATATCAAGCCTGGGAAGGTCTAGGAATGCTGTGAGTTTGGGCAGTTTGTGTCTCTGGGGTACAGAGCTGCCATGCTGCACTGCAGATGCTGATGGAAAGGGCCCAAGCTTTCCCCAGCAGGAGAAGACCTGCTCACTGCTAGAGAACTAAAGGAAAGAATTGTTTCTTTCAAGGGCTATGGGGAGTGCAGGATGGAAAGGGTCATGTGCCCTCTGGTGAAATTGCCTTCCCCTTCCCAACTTGGGGCAATTTGCATTTCTCCTGCTTAGGACAATTTTGTACCAGAACAGTTGGGAGCAAAAAAAGTAGAATTCTTCTTGCATTTAAAAATTCTGATCAGAAAAATATCAAGATTACAGAATACATGTTCCAGCACTGCCTGCCACAGGTGTTAGCTTGGGTTGCTATGAGCCTGGGGACACTTTTCCACTTACTATTTAATGTTTGGTGAATTTTAATTTCCTCTTTCCAGTGCTTGTCTAGATTCTTGATACCCGACTAATCCTGAAGTACCTGTGTCAAGTTTTGTTATGGGGAAGTCAGTGTTTTTCTCCTTCCTCAGCTTCCCCTGCAGCTGTGTACATTCTGCTGGAAGCTGCAGTTGACAAGTAAGTGTTACTCAGTCTAGTATGAGTTGTGACTCACTCAATCCTGCCTCACATCTTGGCTGAAGAAGCTACAATGGTCAATAAAGCCCAGGGGAAATAGAGCTGGTGAAGGATCCCTGAATTGGGTGCAGAAGCTGTAGATGGTGATGGAAAGACAGTGGGGAAGGAGAACTCTAGGGGCAGGGAACAGGCTCCAACTTTTCTGTTGGGTTTTTTAGTTTACTTTCAGTGCACTTATTTAACAGGAGAGCTCTGCAGAAGGACTGTGATTGCCCTCCCTGCTGTCACCTGAACAGCAGGCC
>JANPWX010000233.1:339601-379534 GCA_024734555.1 Trochalopteron elliotii
TGCAGGGACAGGGATGTGCTGTGCCCCCTGCGTGGGGCAAGTTCACCAGAACATTTAACAGGCAAAAGCTCTGCTGCTGCTCTGCTCTGAGCCTTGTGAGAGCAAAGAGCATCTGTGAACAGGAACAAGACCAAGACATCATTCCTGAAGGGAGATCTGGGCTTTAGATTATATCTTTGCTTAATTTGTTCTCCCAGGCTAAACTCATTCTTGTGGTGATATGTGGTATCTGCTGTCTTTGTGATTTATTCTTGGAATCCAAGGCATGAGCTGGCCAGATAAGAAACACAGTAAGCACTTAGGATGATACCATCAAAATTACTTTTAATTACTCCTTCCAGTGTTTTGATTTTAAAATAAAGTAAAAAAAATAACGCACAACAAAAGAAGCCACATTACACAGGTTAAAAAAAGATTTCTAGAGGGAGAGCACTTGTTATTGATGCTGTGTCACTGGCCTTGTTAACCACAGAGTGTGCTGCAAACTGGAATAAAATTATGTCTTATGTGGGTCTCTGTATGTGTTCTTTGGCCCAGGTTACTCCAGGCATGACTCCTGATGTCACATACAGTGCACCCACTCTGTGTCTGCATTTGGCAGTGGCAGAATTAGAGCTCAGAGAGGTGGTGTGGACCTGTCTCACACCACAGTGGCTTTCCCTGTCCTGTTGTGTGCATGCAAGCTTTCTGCATTTGTACTGATAAATGTGATAGCTGACCTGTGTTGGAGGTGCTGAAAGAAAAATGTCTCTCAAACTACCAAGAGGGTGTTGGTCAGCCTTTCAGCAGAGGAATCAGCCAGGTGTGAAGGACCACAGAGGGGGAAATTTGGGAGTTTCCTCTCCCTTGCAACAAGCCAGGGGACCTGACCCCTCTGGAACAAGGGCCTGATACTGAGCTCTTGTCCCACCCATCCTGCTGCAGCACAGAGGTCTTGTCCTGTCTTGCCCTTCTCCCTCCCTGCAGAGAGACCCTCCAGAGAGCACCAATTTCACACTGGACACCTGAATCTCTGCTGTCCCTTGGTGCCAGAGCAGGTGGAGCCTCCCCCAGGTGGGGGAACAAGGGCTGCCTTCAGCCCCCTCTGTCCTTCCTGCAGCCAGTCCTGCCCAGAGCAGGCTGCTGGGCAAAGCAAGGGGACACAGGGCATGGAGCAAACAGCTCAGGGGCCACACCTGAAACCCTTGTGCTTGTCCAGTGCTGTGTCTGTTTGGGATATCAGCTCAGGAATGGGATCAGTGGTTGTCTCCTGCTGAGCTGTGCTGGTTTGCAGTGGCCATGGTGCTGGGGCAGTACATGAGTGTTCTTTGTGGGGCTACAGCTCCAAGCAGCACAGGCACAGCAGGGCTCCACTGCCTGTGCTTGTTCTGAGCCATGATCTGCTCTGTTCCTGGCATGTTGAGTATCTGCAGTGTTGTGGAAAATGTTATATGGAAATACAAACACTGGATATAGGCGTTGTGTGGATCCAAGGTGCTACACTGGGATCTCTCAGCAGCAGCCCAACACAGCTTTCCTCACCTCACCAGATGAAATAGTTCCAGCAGGAGATTAGGGAAAGACAGGCTGCTAAGGAGTCATGGCTTGGTATTTTTAGTGTCCCAGTTCACACTTGTAGTGCCCAGGAGCCAGCTCTTGTTATAATAAGCATAATCTAATTACGTAGTGAGAAGATTTGCACTGGATGCCAAGAGAGGAGTGCTGGGAATGGCAGGAGCCATCACTTCCTGACCTACCAGAACGTGCTCAGCTGAAACTCAGCTGCCTCTGCAAAGCTGCTTTGTCCTGCTGGAAAGCTGTGCCCACTGTGGGAGGGTGGTGCAGGGAGTCAGGGTGACAGAAGTGAGAACTGGTGCACAGCAGGAGCTGTGGGATTGATTTCCTATCTGCACTAAAATGTGTCCTGCATGAGGAAGAGGAGCTGCTGTGCTCTCTTAGAGGACTTGTTTGCAATATGGTCTTGGAAGCAGGAATGTGGTTCTGCTTTGAGGCCTTAGCTTTGTTTTGGCCATTTAATCTTGTCATCCAGGTGCTGTGGGTGTGAGACAAATGAAGAAAATGGATATATTCAAAAGCAGAATAGTACAGAATAGCTGCTGCTTCCTGAACATCTTCTTTACCTAGCACAAGACACTTCCCATAGGAAAAGGTGGGGTTTTTTCTGGGGTGTACATAACTTGAAGAACCTTCTGCAGGGACTACAAAAGCAATGACTCATTTTTATATTTACAGATACTAACCAAAAACAAAGGCTGAGGCAGCCTCCTTTGCCTGACAGTGAGACATTATCAAGGTCTTTTTTTGTTCTTCTCCTCTATCTGTTATTCAGATTTTTCTCTGCCCCATTTTCAAACAATAGGACCATCAGCAATTCTTAGTTCTGTGAAGAAAGGATCTAGCCCAGTGTGTGTACAGTGGGAAAGAGATCACCAGAAAGGGGGTGAGTGGTGGTGGTTGTGATGGAAGATACAAGTTTTATGTCACCAAAACCTTGCAGGGTTTCTCTCTCAGGAAAAAGTGAAGATAGAAAATGGATCCTTAACTGTGCATGGTTCTTTGGAGGTAGGGAGAACATCTTTGAGCCACGTCATGGAAATGGATAAACATTCTGTGCTGGCCCAGCACTCCTGCCAGCACCTGCCAGTGTTGTACAGACCTTGGCACAGTTCAGTGCAAGGGAGATGTTGTCACAGGAGATAGGAGCAATAAAAATGATTTCAGCATGGCTTTTGCAGTGTGTACTATTGCAATTAACTCATGCACACACATGAGAAGGAAAGCCATGAACTGTGTTTTGGGCTTGAGGCTGAGTTTGGATGTTTCAGAAGGGTTCGTTAGCAATGCAATTTGTATCTGCTTTTAAATGTTTTCTTTAACCTTATTTGTAGAGCAATTTTAGTTTAATTTGCCTTCAAGCTGTAACTGATTCCATAACTTGCTGTATCTTTTGGGGGAAGAGTCATCAGCAGACAGAGAGCCTGTGACTGGCATGGTTCCTTTTCCTTTCCTTCTTCAAGGAGCCAGGATGCAGCATTTATCCTCAACAAATCTGTGTGTCAGAATAGCTACAGCTGAACTGGTTTGGATACATCATCCTGAGGGATCTGTAGAGTATATTCCTCCTTTGTGCAAAGAAATAATGATGAAAGAGAAAGCAAAAGGGGAGGTAGGTAGGAAAAATTCCAGAATTAAGTCATGAGAGAAACAGTGGAATGAGGAGCTGTCCTGCAGAGAGGGAAAAGGAGAAGAAATATCCCAAGGGAATGTGGTGGTGGCAGTGCTCAGAGGAAGGGTAGTCCTGCAGCTGCAGCAAGAGGAGAATGGGGAAAGCAGAAGTGACACAGAAATGTGTTAATGTGGCGTTAAATAAAATTTTCTGATGGAAATAGTTTCTACTGGGGTGTCTGAGAAATGGCAGTGTAAAAAAAGATGCAACAGCAATGACTCTTAAACGTGTGAACAACCAAACAGAAACATCCCAGGCCATTTCCATTCCTGGGTTGCACAGTTAAGATCAGGGCATCAGAAAATGCAAAAATTGTGGTAACCAGCTTTGCTTCATCCTCTGCAGTGAGTGTAGACCTCAAAACTCTTGGTGAGGTGAAGTAGGGAGTCAGGCAGCCTGACACAATTTTCATCTGCAGCCAAACTGGAGCCAGAAATTACAAACTTTGTAGATGTGTGAGCCCTAGGTCAGAGTCTTGTTCAAACCTGAGAGTTCAACCCCAGGCCTTGCACCTTTCCAGAAACCAAAGGAAGTAGAAGAAGGGTGTGTGGACAATTTCCAGGTGCTGTTCTGGCAGCATCTGGGCTCTTTGGGGTACCTGGGGCAGTGTGCCTCAGGTGAGGGGTGCCACAGCTGGGAGAGGAATGAGGACTGGCTGAGCCAAAAGTTAGAGGTGCTTAAACCACTTTTAAGCCTTAGAGTATTTCAAGCTCCTTAAGCCACTTTAAGGCTTTAGATGGGTTTAAAATGCTTAAAACACTGTAGGGCCTTAGATCAGTTTAAGCTGTTTAAGCTGATTTAGAGCTTTGAAACGACTTAAGTTTTCTGTCTTTAAGGATGTTTTGAGGTCCTTTGAGCTCATTGCAAAGGGCTGTGTGGACATTTGGAGTGAGGATGTGGCACATACCTGCTCCTGTGCCCTGTGTTCAGGGACTCTTTCTCCCAGGCACTATCTGGACAGCCAGGTTTCCCTGGCTACACTTTCATCCTCTTTTGTGGAGGAAAGAAAAGCATGCCAGGCATCAGACATCCATGTGCAGGGGTGAATGGCTGCTCCACGTGTGTGTTCCTGGTGAGGGTTGCTGGTGTAGGATGGAGTGTGTGGGATCTGTTCTATTGAATGTGTGGAAGTGCTGAGGAGTCCCAGGCAGGAGAGGAACAGCCCTGCCCCAGGGGACATCCTAATGTCCCTGTAATTACTGCTAATTTTCCACATGAATGACAGTGTTGCTGTACCTCGTGGGATGTAGCTGTGCCTGCCAGGTTAACATTTTCAGGTCTTCCTGCTGTTTTTAAGAATTGTCTCTGGGTAATACAAATAGTCAGCATTTCTTTCCTTCTGTGCTTTTTACGGCCCTCATGTCCTAATGCTCTGTGAGATAAATTTTACCACCCTGATGCCCAGGTCTGTAGGGCCAGCCAGTGACACTTTTACCTGTGATTTGGGGAACTACTCAGGAGCAGAGGCAAGTGTGGGCTGACTCTTTGCCTTCTCCGGTGTGTTTAAGGTCCTTGATGGGCTGTATCCAGACAGGGTGTGTTTAAATGTCCTTGAAAGACATGCATTTGCTTAATCTGTTTTAAAATCACCTCTGTGCTTGGCTGTGGGGCTTCCTGTGGCACAGCTTGATTATGCACCACAGGGAGAAGGTCCTGCTTTGTCCCAAGTTTCTTCCCTGGTGGTTTCACTGGGCCCCCAACAGCCTGGATTAGAAACAACCTTTTTGTGAGCATTCAGCTCATGGCCACCCTCCATCCACCTGTCCCTAAACAGCTTCGAGGTCTCTTTAGCTTCTGCTGGCCTAGAAACTCTTCCCACGTTTGATTCCTGCTGCTCTTTGTGCCTTGCCTAGTTCTCCTCTCGCTTTCTGAGTCATTCCTGATGTTTGGGCTTCTGACCCTGATGGAGAGGGCTGATGTTTTCTTAAATGGGTCTGCAGAGCCCTTCCTGAGGAGCAGCTCATTTAGTCAGTCACTTGTGTTGGGTATTGTTTGTTTTAGGCGTTGTTTGTGGTACATTTGTCAGCTTAGAATTGCTGTTGTCATTTTGTCACCCTGTCACTCAGCGTTGTATCAACTTGCTTAGAAAGAATGAAAATACCTTTCACTTGTACCAGAAAATAAGTGTGTTATATACAGAAGTTTCAACAAATGTCCTCTGGAAAGGTGTTTGACAGGTTAAAATGGAAGCTGCTTTACAGCTTTTCTTACTGTACATGTTACCAAAGACTGCAGTGTGCAGCTCTGCAATGTGACACAAACAACCTGTTGCACAGTTACCCAGAAGCTTCAAAAGGGCTTTGCCCCTGGTTTTTCCTTCTGCCAAAACTTAGGGATCTTAGTTCCCCAAATCAGCAGACTCCCTTGACAGACAGACCGTGGGAGAGTGGTGGTTGGAGTCCTGAGGGCACTGACAGGGTCCAGGTGATTTATGTGTCCTCCTCAGCTTCAGGTGACTGTCCCCACTCCTTTGTATAATTTCAGCCAAAAGTAAAATGGTTGAAAGCAATTTTCAAGTTGTTTCCTTTTGCATTGTAATAATCAGCTCCCACATTTTAGATGAGGAACTGGGAGGTTCTTGCATCACTCTGGGGTTTGAAGGGTCACATTTAATGACCCCCAAAGTCATGCATCCCTAGCAGGCTTTCTCCTCACACAGAGGTTCACCCAACATGAAGCACAGCTCTGCCTCCTCCACTTCCCCCAAGGGCTGCTTCCCCCCTCCTGCAGCACTGGAGAAAGGGAGATTTCACAGCCTCTCCTTGCCTGCTGCAGAGGGGACCCTCCTCCTCTTCCCATCTGTTTGAATCACTTCTGAGGGGGAATCAGGACTCAGACGATAGAAATAAAAGGGAATAATGTAATTAATGCCAGTCAGAATGGTTTTGTGGAAAATAGTTCTTACCAAATAAATGTGATGACAAATTTTGAATGTTTGGTAAATGGAGGCAGCTGTACTAGATGTCACATGAGGGGTTTAACTACAGGCACTGATTAAAAAAGCAGCAATGTGGAATATCAGTGTAGCACACTTAGCTGGATTAAGATCTTTGTTGACTGACATTTTAGATTTGCTAAGGAGAATCACTGTCAAATTAAAATATTTTGAATGGAGATCTGCAGTGCTTGGTAAATGCCTGAGAGTCCTCCACTGTCCTTAATCAGTCTCAAAAATCTGTGCTGAAAAATATGCAGCTCACAGTGCAGGCAAAAGGGCAACAAATGCCAGGGGCAGGGTGTGTGGGCTGTGAATGAAGCAGTGCCACCAGCACTGCCCACGTGGGGACACGTGCCCACTGTCACACTGGCACAGGGGGCTTGGGCAACCCTGGCTGTGTGGGCAGAGGAGCAGCAGGGAGCTCTGAAGGGTTTGCTGTGGCTGCAGGGCTGTGTTGGTGCTTCTGGCATCCTGCAGCCAGGCAAATCCAGCCTAGCAGAGCCACCCAAACCCCTGCCTGGCACTGAGGGGACACAGCAACCCCAGGGGCTTGGCTGGCTCCTCATGCTGAGAGAGATGCTGAAGGTGGACCTTCCCTGGGGTGGTGTGTCCCCACGAGGGGACATGCTCCAAAAAGCCAATCCAGGTAACTCACTCAGACTCAGTGCCTGCTGCTCAGGTGACAGAAGCTCTGTGAGATAAATTTAATCTCTGTTGTCCATCACTTGACAGTGAAGCTCAGAGTTTTGAAGGAAAAAAGAGCAAGCTGTCAGGACAATTTCAAAACTATCCCGTGGGTTCAGCTCAAGGCAGAGGCCAGTTTTGGCTTCTGCCCATGTTCAGAGAAAATAAGTATTTGTGTGAATGAATCACAACTTTGGGGAATGTGTGTAAGTAATTTTTTTTCACTCCTCTGCTGCACCTTGCATGAGAGAGGCAGAGGAGGAGCTGTGGAAGCAAAGTGACTGCTGCAGGAACTGGAGCCGTGGGAGGGCTTTGCCTCTGGGGTCAGGACAGCTGCAGGGCTTGGATGTTTGGTGTGCTGGAGCAGTCCAGCTTCAGTCTGTTACACACAAGTTTAGGGGGTCAGGCAATGAGCACAGGACTCATGGCAATCATTTTATCTCACCAGGAAGGGCTGGCTTCAGGTGCTCTTTGTGGAAAATGTCTGTTGTAGGGTCAGAGGGCTAAAAATAAATTTCATTCTGTTTGCACCTTCTCCCTGATCTTCCCTTTTCCCAGTTCTTTTGTTGCTCCTGGGTTTATTTTTTGGCTCTGCATGATCCAGTGTACTTGGCATTGTCAAGAGAAAGATATTCAAATTTTATTCAAATAGAAACGAGGAGCTCAAAGATAAATATTTTCTAAAGGCATCTTCATCCCTCCTTCTGTAAATTGCTGAGATCTTTTCTCTCTGTTAATATTGCCTGGAGGTCCTGTCCAAACAAAACCAGGACATGTGAGGTAATTATGTCAAGGTGTCCAGCCTCAGACAGACGGGGACTGAGGAGCTGCAATGCCAACAAGGAATGGGCCTTGACACACCAGAGCTGTTTGCCCACACTCATGGACTTAATTAATTAATGGACTTAATTTGGGGCAGCTCTGTGCACCAGCCCTGGCTGTGTCTCCTCCTTGGCAGCCTCTGTGTAGACACTGCTCAGAGGGGCCGTGGATCAATCTTCCCCTCCATCTGTGCCACGGGAGGAGCTGCCCTGATGCCTTGTTTTTTTAGCTTTTATACTTTTCAAATCCTGTACTGCATTAGTCTGTGAGTCTGAAACTCCATATACAGTGTTAGCTACTGTCTTCATATTTTGGTCAGACAACAATTCCTCTCTAGGCCTGAGATCCAAGGACAACTCACTGCCTCAGACCTCAAAAAATAGAAACAAAAGTGAATTGGGGGGAGCAAACTAGGGGTAAATGACTTCATTACCTGAAGCTGTAATTGGAGCATTAACCCCTGATATGCAAATGGACCAAACTTAGAATTGTCTGAAAAACTCATGACCATTGTCCACCTTGGGTGTAACCTCTGGGAGGCTCTGACTGCCCAAGGTGTATCTACTGGAGGCCTTTAATAAATCCCCACTTCATTCTCTTAATCTTGTCCAGCCCCTGTTCTAGGGGGCCACCCCAAGGCATCAGCCCCAGTGCCTTCCCCTGACAGCAGGGAGGGCTGGAACAGGAGCCTGGGGCTGCACTGGGACACAGCAAGGCCAGGCCAGTAACAGGGCTGCCCTTGATTTTCAGATTCAAAGTATCTGGGCTAGTGCTGCCTTTGGGTTGCAAATGATGCTGTCTACAAAGTTAAATGCTTTTATAAAACAAAGAAAAAAAGTTGATTTCTGATTGTTTTCCCCTCTGCCAGCTGCAGGAGCTCGAGCAGCTGTGGGGTGGCTGGTTTGCGTTCTCTGTCTTGTAACTTTTTTCTGCTGTACACTTGTCTGGGCCTTTTCAAAAACATGTACTGAGCTGTCCTTGACATTACAAAGCCAGCACATAAATGTTGTTTCATATGGAAATTACCAGTTGTTTTTCAAATCTTGCTTTAATTGCGAAAGAACAAAGTGTGGAGAGCTGAGCCTTTTGAGCCTTTTGAGGAGGTGTTTGGCAGTGGTGAGCATTCCCTTCCATCCGTGCTCCTCTGGAGCTCCCTCAGCAGAGCCAGGTCATGGTGCCACCTCGAGCAGATTTTGCCAAAACCCTTTACCCTGCTGGTGTTTTATCCTTGCTGGGGTAGGGGGAGTCCTGCCCCTCTTTTCCCACAGCAGTTGCCCCCGGGGGAGGATGGGGCAGCTCTCCCTGCTGCAGTGACATGTGGCACCTGTGCCTTGGAAATGCCAGTGCTGCCTCTGAGCTACCCAGCAGTGCCTGCTCTGGGAAAGGGCCTGGGTGTGCTGGGTGTGCTGGGTATTTCTGTGCCAGCCCAGGAGCTGGACTGGATACAGTGGGAAATACCAGTGTAAGGCACAGCCTGGACTGGGGACAGAGCAGAGCAGAGCCCTGCCCCCAGGGTGATCACTGAGCACTGCCCAGCATCCAGGTGTGGCCCTGCCCTTCCCCGGGGTGCCAGCAGGGAGGAATCAGGGCAAGGAGGGGACCAGGCAGAGCCTGTCAGCCTGAACACATGAAGGTGTGTTGAGTGCTGCTCGATCACATTAACTGAGATCATCCCAAGAACAGATGAAATATTTTTTTTGCTCTTTATGTCACATTTTATTCCATATTCCTCCCTAGAAACATGGTGTTTGTGGTCAGTTAAACAAACCCTGGCTGGTTGTTTATGAGTATTTTATTTATTCCTTTGCATGAGAGCTGGCAGTGTCCTGCCTGCCTGTTCAGCCAGGCTGGTGATCCCTCAGTTGTGACTTCCTGTATTTTGCAAATCATACCCAGAATATGGCTGTTGTTGAACAGAGAAAATGTAAGGTATTAATATTAATGGATGGATTAAAATAGCAGCTGAGGATTCTCTACTCAGCCCCGTGGCTTTAAGGGACTCTGAGCAGAGCCATGTGGCTCTGGGAGCTGAGTGTATCAGCCCCATGTGCTGTTAATGCTGTGTCAGGCTTGGTCTCTTGTCTTCTCATCTTGTTACCAAAATGTGACAGTGTGGTCCTGTGTGCTATTAATGCCTTCACATCATCAGTGCTCTGTTGGTGTGATCAGCTCAGTGCTAGAGGAAGTCCACTTGGTCTCTGGTAATGGCCATGGTGTGTGCACCAGCCTGCACATCACACTGGGAGCCCTGATCCAGGCTGGCACATTTCAGCACACACAGAAGGTATTTTGTCAGAGAAAGAGCCATTTTCTGTATGTGCTGATCACAGTTTGGATGTTGAAAAGCCTGCTGGGTGCCACTCTTCCCAAGGTTTAGCAGCTCCTGCCCATTTCCTGAGCAGCAGCCATCCCTTCCTGCAGGGATGTGTAACCCAGCTGCTGTGACCTGGTGTGGGGCTCACCTGAGTGCACTCACTGAGAGTGAGGTCAGAGTATTTCATCAGCTCCCTCCACAGGGCTGGGCTCCAGCCCCCCCTCAGCCCTCCCTGCAGCAGGAGGAGCTGGGCTCTGCTGGCTCTGCACAGCACCAGGCCCTGCAGTCCCAAAGCAAATGGATGGGCTGTGCACCAGCATTGCCCAAAGCAGCAGCAGAGCTCTGGGTGAGAGTGACTACATTCACCCTCACTCCCAGCTGCTCTTCTGGGGCTGAAGTCTGATAGCCAAGTCTGGAAAAATACACTTTTACATCCACTCTCTTTCCTACTGTAGCTGTCACTGCTTTATGGTAAAAAGCTAAAACCTCTAAATTACTGAAGATGCACTCAATCCCCTTATCCATCCCCATCATGGATAAATATATTTAAAGAATCATAGAATATCCTGAGCTGGAAGGGACACACAAGGATCATCAAAGTCCAACTCCTGGCCTTGCACAGACACCCCAAGAATTCCACCCTGTGTCTGACAGCATTGTCCAAACATTCCCTGAGCTCAGTCAGCCTTGGGGCCCTGATCCTGGGGAGCCTGTTCAGTGTCCCACCACCCTCTGGGGAAAGAACCCTTTCCTGATATCCAGCCTAAACCTGCCCTGACACAGCTTCAGGCCATTCCTGTGGGTCCTGTCACAGGGCACCAGAGAGCAGAGATCAGTGCCTGCCCCTCTGTTGCCCCTCAGGACAGGGGGAACACAGCCTGTCATCACCATCACCAAAACACTCCCTCACATACAGGGTTCCCTCACTGCCTCTCCTTCCATGCCTGCTCTTTCTGAAGGATTTATGGGCACCCACTGCAGCCCTGCAGTTTGTGAGAACCATCCCACCATGTTGCTGTGGTGGCAGCTGTATCCCAGTTTTCCTTCTACCCCATAGCCTTGGGCTGCTCCTGTTTCCCATCCTGTGTGCATTAGTGCACTTCAGCTGGGCTGATCCCACCACCTTTTGGGGAGGGGGAGAGGCTCTAATTTCTACGTGACCATTCTGAGGCACTTCTGTTGTTTTTAACACGTCAATAACCCTTTTGTTTTTGCTGCCACATGGATCCATCCCCTACTTTCACAGAGATATACACAGCATCACTGCTCTGCATCCCACCCAGCTCTGGCTGCACACTGCCTGTGTAGATCAGGGGGAACCTCTCACCCTCTCCTTCCCCATCATCCCATTATTTTTGTCAGAATGGAAACACTGCATTAAGCTGTTTCTGGTTCAGTGAAGGGGCATTTGCTGTCCAAAGGCAGACTGCATTTCAATTTTCTTTCAAATGCCTCGTTAACCCTCTTGTGATTTACCCAGCTCACAATTATCCTGACGTTCTTTTCCAGCGTGCATCTCTCTCCTTTATGGAGAGGCAGCAGCAGTAACCAGAGCAGGGGATAACTCTGGGTGACCCAAGGGGTTGGGTGGCCCGTGCCCTGTGTGCTGTGGTGACACTGGGGCACCTCCAGGGACAGTGGCTTTCCTACAGCTTTTCTCTTTCTCCCCTGTGCCTCGCAGACTGTTGTCCTGTTGTCCTCACATAATTCATCATTTCACCATTTTCCTGGAGAAAAACAGGCTTTCACTTGCCACTCCACAATGGCCAGGTCCTTTTTAGCAGAACTCCAGTATGCACTCCATCTTCTCAGGAAAATCTTTGGTGTTCAGACAGCCCCAGGTACACTCAGGCCCCAGGAACTCTGTGTGTGTGCTCTGTAGTTGTTGAAATCCAATGGAGACTGTGGCATCTGGCTCTCCTGCTGTGGTGGCCAGCAGGACCAGCCACAGGAGACAGCAGCAGCACCCAGGGGTTCCCTGGCTACCCACAGCTGAGGTGGGAAGGGTCAGCAGTGGCACCAGGCACAGCATCACTGTGCTCAGGAACCCCCTTGCAGCTTCCAGCCACATGGGCTTTGGTTTTGGTTTGGGCTATTTAAATTACTGGGGGTCCTGTTTTTCCTAGAGTGGGGCCTCTATGGGGCTTGTAGTAAATAACTGTTGTTCCTCAGTATAATTGCTTCAAACTCTCCAGGAGTCTTATTTTAAGCACCTTAAGTTCTACGTTTAACCATCTTAAAGGCTTCAGGCTCTGCCCATTCCAGAGGAGCTCTGAGGCCTCCAAATGCTTTCTGCTCTGAACTGTGTCTCTAAATATTGATGCTCAAGGTTTTTATTTCAAGGCTTTGCAAAGCAGAGCTGCACTGGCAGCACCAGAGCATCCTCCATAAACAAGGCACCACCAAGCCTTGTTTACTGGCTGAGGCAAAGCCAGCAGTATGAAACACCAGTTTTTATGGTAGTAAATGTAGCACAGTGTGCAAGTGATTCTGCATAAATGCTGTTGAGAGCAGGGTCAGCAGCCTGGCACCATGTCCTCATTGCTCACGGGGGTACAGAGTGAGCAGCACAAGCTGCAGCCAGGCTGGCACAGAAGCTGCTGCAGGCAGGACTGACAGTGGCTGCTTGTAGATCATCCCAGGAGGGCAGGGAGAGGGAACTCTGCAAACCTGAGACACTCTTGAGAGAACACGTGGTTTTATTGCAAGGGTGGTGGGTAAAAAGGGCCTTTTGCCTTCAGCCACCAGCCTGGGCTGAGGGGAAGCCCCAAAGAGAGAGAGTGAGAGTGAGAGAGAGAGAGACAGAGACAGAGAGAGAGAGAGAGTAGGGGTGAGCCAGGTAAGGTAAGAGCAGAGAGGTCAGAGGTAACAGGTGGGCCAGGTAAGAGAGGTAAAGTAAGAAGGGTAAAGAAAAGGGGAGAGAACCTTGTTACAATACATTGTATCTCCTTATGTGCTGAATATTCTAATTTACAGTGACCAACCCGCCTGAGATACAAAACCTACAGACTTTGCACACAGCCTATAAGAACTGCTCTATTACCATATCACTCTGTGTTCTAAACTCTAAAGACTGTCTTCTTATCTATCTTTTCCCTGATACCTTGGGTGGAGTGGGGCTGCACCCTTGGGTCCCTTAGTGTCCCATTGTTTGTTATAGTCACCGTCCTCCTGCCTGCCATGATCACATCTCAAAGCTGGCTCTCATTTCTATTTCATTCATAGGTTTTATATTCTCAGTATCTCTTGCCAGGCAATCACATTTGTAAGCTTTTCCTGTCCCATCTCTCCCAAACTGCTGTGCCCACAGCTGATCAGCGATGGCAGCGTGGTGTACGCCGAGGCGCTCTGGGACCACGTCACCATGGATGACCAGGAGCTGGGGTTCAAGGCTGGAGATGTCATCGAAGTGATGGATGCCACCAACAAGGAGTGGTGGTGGGGGAGGATTCTGGACAGTGAAGGCTGGTTTCCAGCCAGCTTTGTTCGGGTAAGATCTTGTTTTCCTTTGTGCCTTCTCTGTTAGCACCAGGGGTTTGTTCTTTTTTCTCCAGGTTTAATGTTCTGTGCTGATCCTAAGGACTTTCACTGCTAGAGATGGTTCAGCCTGTCTTGTTAGTATTCCTCTACAAGTGGCTCCAGTACAGGGCACCCTCCTGGCTGAGCAGCCACCAGTGTGGAGAACTCCCTCTAGATGAGTGAATCAGGGCAAAGGGTTCAGCTCCAGACTGGAGCAGAGCTGAGCTGAGCTGTGCCAGATGGGGAGTTGCTCTGGTTGGTGCTTTGCAGCCTGGCTCCTGCTTACCCATCTGTATATTGGCTGATTTGTGCCCACGCACATGGCATCCACCTCCAGGAAGAAGCAGCACTCTCCTGGAGGAATCCCTGATGCAGCTGGCAGAGATCTTCACTCCAGTGTCCACTCAGACAACAGAGATGAGCAGGGCACCAAAGGCTCCTCTCTGCAGCTGCTGCTGGGGCCAGTGCAGTGCCAAGATGCACCCACCCAACTCACACATGCACCTTCTCAGCCCACCAGGCTGCTGGGCTGTCACACAGCACTGTATGCCAGGCTTCAGATTTTTACCTGGGTCTGAAAGACACCTTGAAACTGAGTGAAAAAAATATTCAGTTCTTTCTGTCTACATGGAGCTTATAAAACTAAAAGGCCAAGTTCTACTCTGCTGATTTGGTTGTAGTCATGAAGGATAGACCGTGCTGGTGTTTCACATTAGAAACTCAGGTCAAATTGCCTATTAGGAACTCTGATTCCTGATAAGCCAAAATGGAGGAGAAAAACACAAAAAAAGGTCTCGGGGGTCACCTGGGGCAATCTGAGACACTCAGTGCTTGTGGGCCAAGGCTGTGCCCTGTGCCAGCCACAAGCCCACGCTGTGCAGACCAGCCCAGAGAGTCCCAGCTGCACCCTGCAGAGGCTTCATTTCCAACAGAGCTCTCTGAAACACATCTGAACTCTCAGGGCAAGCGGGAGGGAGCCGGGAGTTTGTGCTGTGCTCTGCTGTCTTGCTGTGAGGAGAAAGGCTTTTTTCCTTGCTCCTGACTGTGACTGTCAGGTCACAGTCTGGGTGCCTGACAGCTTTCACCACCTCGGGGCAGGCTCCTCAGCGCTGCGAAGGCAATTAGGTGCCTAAGGGCAGAGATTCTCAGCCCTTTAGCTCTTTATCCAGGTCACTTCAGATCACAAGTGACCCAAAACCAGTCGAAGCATCTAAGGAGGTGACACGAGGTCATCTGGTGTCTGTAGCAAAAGTCCGTAGAGAAGTGGGGCAGTTTTGAAATGCTTTGTTATAGGTTGCAGGAGATGATCTCAGCTGGATAATCATTACAAACAGTGGAATGTTTTACAAATAAGATTACCAAGACATCAGCACCGCTTTTTTATTTTTTTTTGCAATGAAAACACAGAATTTTTTCTTTCATGTTACTGATAAGTTGAATTGTCCTGGCTGGCAAAAACTTGTCATAATATCTTAGAGTAAAGCAGACTAGTACTGGGCATTGGGGATGCAGAGTAAGAGATTCTTTTAACAGAGGAATCACAACACTTATTCAAACATCCAGGAGAACATTTCCTGCTAATTACCTCTGGCTCTCAAGCTCACTGCAGGGAGGGCTGGTGTGCCTGCAGGCTCGGGTCACACTGCAGGACTCTGTACTGCACACGAGTTTCAGGCCGAGCTCTGAGTTTTACTGTTGCCGATGTGCTGCTCACAGTGAGGAGAACCGGCATTGCACATCCTGAGGGCTTCAGCAGTGAGGAAATGTAACCTGGGCCTGTGTTGACAAGGGAGGGGAACGCACTGGTTTTTAAAACACTGTTTTTCACATGTAGGTGTATTTGTATCAAGTGGTAAGTCATAGAGCCTAGAAGAAACGACATGAAAAGTTCACAGCAGTTCTGTGTCATTGTACTAAAAATCTTTAAAAATAATTAAAGATAATTATGCGTGTTCTAACTTCCTGTCTTTCACTCCTTCTCTGTGCTGGGACAGATCCTTTGAGTCATGTACACAGTACTCCCGCGGGCACTCCGAGAGCCACAAGAGCACCACAAAAAAGAAAGCTCCGAAGTGAAATGCCCCAGCCCGTGCCAGCCTTAGCTCGGTCCGGGGCGGCTCTGGCGGAGCAGAGCCCGCAGCCGTGTGTGGCTCCAGCCCTGTGCTGCCATCTGATGGGGACCGAGAGTCCCACACAGCCCTGCCCTGCCCTGCCCTGAGTGCCCACTGGCAGCTGCAGCTGCTTTTACCTTAGCAATGAACTCTCTTTAAGTAATCCCGGGGATTATTTTAAAAAATTATTATTTTATCGATGTTAATATTTTATTTTTCATTATTAATAATTTATTTTATTAATCTTATTAATATATTAATTATTAATTAATTAATTTATCATTAATTTTAAAATAATTTATTATTGTTATCATTATGTTTAATTTAAATAATTTAAATATTATAGACGGGCCATCTGTTACCAACAGCATGAGAGCAATAAAGTAGATAAAACCCCAACCATTTACTGGTTCTCCCCTCCCTCCTTCAAATATTTAAGACAATTTCACTCGATAAACCATTTTTGTCCTGATTTTATATGCATTCTTCCTGAAGGACTCCATATTATTCCTGTGACTTATGTCCACAAGAAATTCCTGCTTAAAACCACCCATGTCACGGTGGGAGCAGCTGCCAGGTGGCTTCAAAGTCACCTCCCCGAAGTGACAGTCTGGGCTCAGCCTCCCCGGGGGGAGAATGTTCCCAGGCAATTCACAGCCCCTCTTCACACCTTGTCCCAGCCCAGCCTTTGTCTGCCGTGCAGTGGGCTGTCCCAAACTCCCTTGGCAGAGCTGTGGTTAGCAATCGATACAGTGAACATTTGTGTCCCTGCACAGCTGCGGGTGAACCAGGATGAGCCCATGGAGGATTATCCCCTGAAGGTGGAGGGGGGCAAAGAGGACGATTCCCGACGCTTTGGGATGGGCCAGACCACCAAAGACCAGATGAGGACCAACGTCATCAATGAGATCATAAGCACAGAGAGAGACTACATCAAGCACCTGAAGGACATTTGTGAGGTAAGGAATAAAGGGGAAGGGACTGTAAGAGCTTGTCTGAAGGATGATGGACCGTGTCCCATTCTTGCCCAGAAAGGGACCCTGAGCAGGTAACTTCTCTGAAAACAAGGCTGTATTTTCATCAGTTCTGCTGAATGGCATCATATGCTCAGAAAACAGAAGACAATTCATTACAGCAAAATCCCAAATGCCTCTGCATTTGGAGCACTCACTTGTGCTCTGATTAAATGGAATTAATTGCATTTCCCAAGCCAGAGAAAAGTAAATGTCTAGCACTGCTGTCCTCTCTAATATGTGTTCTGGGGTAATATAATCAGCAACTCCAGCCTTCAGGCAAGTCATGCTCAGATCAAAACCTCAGGGGGATGCTCAGCCAATTGGGTCCTTTACTGTCAAATATGCTGAACATTGTGACACCTCTTCTAAACGAGATCCATGGTGTACACCTGGGGAGCGAAGGCACTTGGAATTTTTGCAGGAACAGAATCCTCCACTGCAATGGTACAGAAGTGTAGTGGCTCCCAGCAGAGGCAGCTGGGGCAAAGAGCACACACAAATAAACAAGCCTCTCCTGCTGCAGTGTCCCCCCACCCCTGGGAGCTCTCCTCTGCCTGGTGTCAGTTGGGCAGCTCCTCACACAGGCACCCAAACCAGATCCACAACTGGAATTAATTGGTCTGAATCCACCAGTGCTGGGCTCAGAGCACCCCACTGCCTGCAGACACAGAAAAGCTTTTCCAGCAAGAGAGGAAGAAAGCAGCTCTGTGACCCCTCCAGGTGTGGCTGCAGCATCACCCAGGGCTGCTACTGGTCTGTGGCAGCTTCTAATTCTACCATGTTTAGGGCAACATTAGAGGAGATAATAGTTAAAGAGGGGCACATCTCTGCAGGAAGGGAGTACAGGAACCTGGTGTACCCCTGACTGCAGTCCTTGAGGCTTTCTGTTGGCACAGAGCAGATGCCCAGGAAGTTTCCCCATCTGGTTTTGTCCCAGGGTTACATTAAGCAGTGCCGCAAGAGAGCAGACATGTTCACAGAGGAACAGCTCAAGACAATCTTTGGGAATATTGAGGACATCTACAGGTGCCAGAAGAAATTTGTTAAAGCACTAGAGAAGAAATTTAACAAAGACCACCCACATCTGAGTGAGGTTGGCTCGTGCTTCTTGGAATACGTAAGTAAATTTGACTTCATGGGAGAGGGGTGACTGAGCATGGATTAAGCCAGAGGATTTAGAAATTTATCTGACAGAACTGAAGCTTTCTTTAAAAAGACCCATCCAACCAAACTCAATGCCTCCACCCCCCACCCCAGCCCTGTTCAACCACTCCCCACTTCCCAAAGAAATAGCCTGTAGCTCTTGTGGCCGTGGAAAGAGCATTTTCAAAGCACCTTATCTTCTGAACACTATAATCCCTGCCAGACTTCAAGGAAAATGTAGGAAGATTCCAAAACCTTGAGAGGGACCCAGTTTGTAGTGATGGTATTTTCAGGTCGGTGCAGGATCAGCTGTGGCTGGTGTGGGCACTAAGAGCATTCAGCTGAGCCCAGAGCAGGATATGTGGGAATATCTGGGTCTCTCAGATGAGCTGCAGGTGCTGAAGCTACGACACACCCTGCCCGCCCCCAGCTTTAGGTCTTGAGAGTCTGGGGAGGATACAAACCACTTAAACAGTTCCAGTGCCAGGATCCAAATCACCAAACACACAGAGAGGAGTCTGTGCCAGGGGAACATGGGCAGTAAACCCCTCCCTGTGCCTTGCAGCAAACAGAGTTCCAGATCTACTCCGAGTACTGCAACAACCACCCCAACGCCTGCATGGAGCTGTCGCGCCTCACCAAGGTCAACAAGTACGTTTACTTCTTCGAGGCCTGCCGCCTGCTGCAGAAGATGATTGACATCTCCCTGGATGGCTTCCTGCTCACCCCCGTGCAGAAAATCTGCAAATACCCCCTGCAGCTGGCTGAGCTGCTCAAGTACACCAACCCCCAGCACAGGTAGGCCACTGAGGGGGGAGGGAGGGAGCCAGGCTGCTCTCGTGGGAATGGGCTCGTGGCGAATGTTGCATGGAGGGCAGTGGGTGGCTAACTGCAGCCAACACAGTTATTACAGTTACCTCATAAAAAACAGAAAAAAGAGTGTATGTATGTCAAATACGTGATTTTCCGCTACAGTTAAAATTACTGTCACAAATTGAGAGTTTTCCTGTCACAGATCGAGAAAATTTTCCTGTCACAGATCAAGAGTTACAAGGTCCACTTTATAACAGCCCTTTTCTATTTTATTTGACCCATGTATCTGTGATACCAGCATATGCATACTTTGGAGCTATGTGGAATCCTTTGAGCTCCTCAGGAGAATCCCAAAGGCTTTGCCCTGGAAAGATCTACCATAGAGTTTTACCACAGAGCTACATGTTTCTGGTGGTGATGTTGGGAACTTTGCCTCCAAAAGCATTGGTTGAATATATCCCAAAACGTCCATACAGCTCCACATCCCCAGTGGGAAGTTGTGCCCTGCAGCAGTCAAGCCATGCACACTTGGTGTCCCATCAGTGCCAGCTCCAAAGCCTCCAAATCCATTGCTCACTTTCAGGGTGAAGGCACTGCCTTTGGCTCAAATATCTGTCACTGAATTAAGTATCTGAAAACATGAAAAATCTGTATGAAAGTGTTGGTATTGGTCCATTGTGGTTTGACTTAATTTCACCTTCCTAATTGCAGCCCTGGTACTTCCCAGAATGGTTTTAAGCATGTTTTGTTAAATCTCTAAGCATGTTGTCTGAAGCTGACCTTGGAGCAGAAAGCTCCTTAAGGAAGTGCACAGATGTTCTGAGAGTTGCCTCAGAGCCAAGTTGTGCAGCTCAGCTCCTTCCCAGCCACTCTGAACTCAGCAGAAGGAGCTGGTGGCCACAGATGGTGTGTGGGGGAGGGCAGATCAGCCTCTGTCCTACCCTGCCAGATAAACCATCAGCTCCTGTTTGAAACAAGCCAGTTACTGTTGAACTGCTTCACCTCTGCACCGCAGACCAGGCCCTGCATGGGAGCAGCAGCATTGTGAATATGTTGTATTATGTTGCAGAAAGAAAATGGGAACCTGGAGGTTCTTCTAGCAATTCATATTTACACCTCTGTAGCTAAATTTGATTACGTCCTCCCTTCCCCAGAGGTGGCCCAGATTTGTTACCAGACCATAATCTGTGCCCCAAAAGCAGAGTGTCTGAGAAGCTGCCCCAGGAGCAGGAGCAGGTGTGTGACTGCAGCACAGACCAGCTGGGCTGTACAGACTGTGGGTAGAACTGCTGGTTCCATCCCCAGCTCTGTGCCAGGCTGCTCCTCTGGAGTGCAGGGACAACAGCCACTCTGCCCAGCCTGACCCCTGTGCCCTCCCCAGGGATTTCAAGGACGTGGAGGCTGCCCTCAATGCCATGAAGAACGTGGCCCGGCTCATCAACGAGAGGAAGCGGCGCCTGGAGAACATCGACAAAATCGCCCAGTGGCAGAGCTCCATAGAGGACTGGGAGGTGGGAGAATCCCACCTTGTTCCTCCTCTGCCCTTCCAACAGCTTCTCTCTGCTCTGACCTCTCCCTGTCCAGCCCCACCTCAGCTCTCTGCCCATCTTTGTGGAGAGTCTTATTCTTTATTTAAACAGTTATGATCTTTTAGTGCAACTGAGCAGCTCTGGCATATAACCCAGCTGCCTTTGCATGTTCCCTGGGATTTTTGCTTCCCTGTTTTTCCTTGCAGAATGAAATCAGTGTGTAGGTAGGTTAGTGAAATTCTATTATATTTCTCTTGTCCCCCATTTTGTCTTGAGTGACTTCAAACTCTCAAGATGAGCAGAATTGCCCCTTAATTCTTAATAAGCCAGGTTATTGTTGCAGAAAGGCAAGTTTTGGCATAGTGATAGAGGAAACCAAAGTTCCCTGTAGACTCATGAAACAAAAATTGCTAAATAAAAGAAACAAAACACTAATTTAGTAAATCCTAGACTCAATAAACCCACACTGTCTCCCTGCCCAAGGATGCCAGGCTAAATTCTTAGCTCCCTGCTTATGGGCCTCCTTTATGTCTGGGATGGAGCAGCTTTCCTGAGCAGACTCCCTGGAAAAGGAGATTTTAAAAATTTAACATTCCAATCAAATTCAGTTCCCATTCCCTGGGTGCCAAGGGTACAGTGTCTCCCTGATGTGCCAAGGACTGTCCTCCAGCACTGAGGCTCTCTCTCATTCCCAGATCAGTTCTGTCAGCAGGAATTCAGGCTCCCACTTTCAGATGAGGCTGAGACCAACCTGTTCTTTGTGCTGTTCCCAGGGAGAAGATGTCCTAGTCAGAAGCTCAGAACTCATCTATTCTGGGGAATTAGCCAAAATCTCCCACCCTCAAGCCAAGAGCCAACAGAGGATGTTCTTCCTCTTCGATCACCAGCTTGTCTGCTGCAAGAAGGTAACCCATGAATGCTGGCTGCTGCTGTGCTGATGGATCTAAGTGAGCTCCCTCTCCACCCCTTTGTTTCCTTAATTCTTCCTGGCCTGGTGTGCTCCTGGCACTGAGCCTTCTCTGGGCATTCTTTGCAGTCTTTTCTTTCAGGTGTTTTGTGCACCTGAGCACAACAATCAGGTACTGGCCCAATTCTCACATCAAAAGAGGAAAGCACTGCACTGCTGCTGGGGTTAGTGTAGGGTTATTCCATACAACTCAGTTATGAGTATTGTCACACAAGTTCTTTTAACTACCTTGTTTTTCAACTGAACTTCCACCTTAGTGTTGTATTCAGAAAGAACTGCAGATCTGATAGCAGCTGTGGGCCTTGGCAGTCAGTAAGGTCATGCTAACAGCACATGTAAGTCTGTAAGTACAGCTCATGATGTTTTTCATAAGCTGAGTAATAAAAGAAATCTTCCCTCTTGGAGCCAAAGAATGGTACCTTGCCCTGGAATTTCAGCACTGAATGTGCCAGTTGTTTTTTCTGCATATTCCACAGCATGCAGGTAGCTCCAGGTAACTTAGGCATGAAAATCACTGCTCTCAAAGTTACTTTCCCTTGTCAACAAAAACCCAACAGCTAATTAGCATTATTTTTGCTTTTTAACTGAAACTGAAGGATTCAAATAGTGTTTTGTGTTAGAGGCTTAATGAGGATTTGGGATCACGTGTAATACTCAACTTCAGGGCAGCAGACAGGCCCCAACACAGACACCAGCCTGTGCTGACCCCACTGCCAGAACAAGCCCTGTAGCTCCCAGCAGTGCCCACAGCAGGTCAGCAGTTCCACAGACTCAAATCCAGTACTCATTTCTTTTACAGGATACCAGGAAGGTTAAATACTCCATCATATCCAAGAAACAGCAACATCTGTTGTGATCTCTCTTGCAGGACCTTCTGCGCAGGGACATCTTGTATTACAAGAGTCGGATCAACATGGATGACATGGAAATACTGGATGTAGAAGATGGGAAAGACAAGGACTTCAATATCAGTGTGAAAAATGCATTTAAGCTGCACTGCAGAGACACTGAGGAGGTCCATTTATTCTGTGCAAAAAAGCCTGAGCAGAAGCAGCGCTGGCTGAAGGCGTTTGAGAATGAAAGGAGGCAGGTGCAGCTCGACCAGGAGACAGGTATGGAAAGAACAATGCTGGGGGATTGGGTTTTATTATTATTTATTATTTGCTTTTCATCCTTTTTACCCATGCCTGAGGAGTGAAAGGGTGGGGAAGCCAGTCCATGCTCCAGGGCACCTCTGGGCTGCTGAATTACACATTCTGAATGAATCTGTGCAATTAAAAAACTGCAAACCACCACAAACCATCACTGCAGTTTGTCCTCAGGGAGGCTGATTTGTCTTAAGGAGTTCAAGCAGAGCTGACAAAATAGTCAATACATTACATACAGGGTCCAGAGCAGTGTAGAAGAGGTTCACTCAAAGGTTTTCACTGTACAGGAGGGTTTGTGTTGTTTTGTCCAAAGCCTTCTTATTTCAGCCCAGTGTGATCTGAAAGATTTCAGCCACCACTGGCCTGGACTGGCTTCTCCCCCAGTGCAGCACAGACTGAGGGGCAGCAAACCCTGCATGGAGGGGTTTGTGCTGCACAGCACAGGCTGGGGGAGCAGGCTGTGCCCCCCAGCCTTGGCAGGAATTGTGGCCTCTCAGCTCAGGCATTTGCCTCCCCCTGTCTTCTCCTGAGGTACCAAATGGTGACCTGCTGCTGACAGAAATCTGCTTCATCTTCCAGGATTTTCCATCACGGAGGTGCAGAAAAAGCAGGCAATGCTGAATGCCAGCAAGCAGCACCACGCTGGGAAGCCCAAGGGTGAGTCCCACCTGAGCACAGGAACACTGTGAGAGTGGGAATGGCTCTGTATTTACTACATGGGAGAAGTTCCAGTGAGGTGGCATTAACAAGCTCTTGAGAGGGCCAGATGGTGACAATTTGCACTACAATTTCTGGTAGATTCACATGGCTGGAGTCAGGATTCTTAACTCCAGGAGAGCCACTTTGCAAATAATCAGCACTCAGCCAAAACCCAGCAGCTTCTGCTCCAAGGCCAGTGCACAGGCTCTCCCCAGGAGCCAGGCTTTTCCCTTTGGCAGAAGACAAGTTTTGTGGTAATCCCCGTGGTGCACAGAGAGTCACAGAGGTCCCTGCAGCAGGGGCTGTTCCTGCTGGGCAGTTGTGCCTGTGGAAGATGCTCTGAAACCTGCACCTTGGCCAGGGGTAGGTACCATGAGCAGAGCTCTTCATTCAGCCTGTCAGAGACAAGGACAATTAGCAGCAGCCAGGGGAGAGGGAAGTCAAGCAAAATAAAACGTTCCTGTGCTCAGAGCACAGTTTTGGCTGAAGACAGCCCACCTTCCCCTTCTCTCTGCTCACAGGAAGAGGTGTTGCTTGGTTTCCTCTGAACCCACAGAGGCAACCACTTCCTCTTGGTGGTACCAGCCAGCACTTACAGCCCAGCCACATCCCCTGAAAGCAAGCTTGGCTGAATGTTAAAAAGGGTCAGAAATAAGATTTGGCTGCAGAGGGGGAAGTTTGGAAGGAGGCCAGACCACCCTAACAGAGAAAAGCCCTTGGGGCACTGCATTAGAGGAGGCTGCACAGAGTAGCCTTGTCCACAGGCAGGCACTGACCATTCCTACTCAGAAATGCAGCCCGGGAGGTTGTACAGGCACCAGCAGCACTTGCACAGCAGCTGCTTCTCCCAGCACAGCCAAAAGCACCAGCTAAGTTTGTCACCAGTGACGAGCTGCAGCTCTCCAGCCCTGCTGTCATGCTGGCAGAACACCTGACACTTGTGCAGCACCTTTCTGGGCCTTCCACATGAGCTCTAATCCTAAAGGACACTGCTGAACGTAAGGATGAATTAAAGGAAGAGTAACGCTAAGACAAACCCAATCCACAGCCCTGCAGCTTTAACGGGGACTGGGGGAGGCAGCAGAGGGAGGGGACAGGAGCAGTGTTTAACTAACGTGCTTCCCATCTCCTCCTCCTCCTCCTCGCAGCTGTCACCAGGCCCTACTACGACTTCCTGATGCGGCAGAAGCACCCGACGCTGCCCACCACGCTCCCGCAGCAGCAGGTGTTCATGCTGGCAGAGCCCAAGCGCAAGCCCTCGAACTTCTGGCAGAACATCAGCAGGCTGACGCCCTTCCGGAAATAGGGGCAGCCCCGTGTTTGTGCCTGAAGCCCTTCTGAGAAAGCACTTTATCCGTCAGTCCTGGCAGGCGGAGCCCAGGTTCACCCAGCCCTGTGTTTACAGAGGATGGCTCTGTGTGCTCTTGCCTTCCCTATTTATTTTGCCGCCCGCCTGACGCGCCGGCTCCGAGGTGAGGCCGGGTGTGCCCTCGCACGGCCGCGGGAGCGGAGCCGCGGAGCCGGCCCTGCCCCGCCCGGCCGGCAGAGCTCCAGGAGCGCAGCGGGGACCCGGACACGCTGCAGCCCCAGAGATTTCGCTTGTCAGCCGTACTTGGAGTCGCTCGTTCCCGCTGTGCCCAGCGCTGCTGGCTGGCAGCTGTCCCAGGGGGTGGCAGCTGCTGGAGCCGCCGGCCCCGTGGGCGCTGCCGTGCTCAGAACGGCGGTTCAGAGTCCGTGATGAGGAGGGATGAACCCTTGTGCTCTGCCCAGCCCCATCCCTGCTTTTCTCAGAGCTGTGATCCTCCTCCACGTGTCCAGCTAACTCAGCAGCCTCTGCAGGCACCCAGAGCACAGTGAGCACTGCACTGTGACCTCCTCCCTCCCGTTAGTCCAGCAGCACCGTGAACGGTGTCCTACATTAAACTGTGCCAACCTGCAGCATGAGTCAACTCGAAGAAAATCTCTAGTGGGTTTGAGTTACATAAGTTAGAGAAAAATGTGCCTAATTAATACCATACTCAATTCTTTAGATTCTCGTCTCTCCATCATTCTGCCATATTTCCTGGCCAATGAAAATGCTCATTGTTTGTAATGTGTTTATTTATGGTAAAAATCAGAACTGTGTATTTTGTAAGTCTGTAATTGTTCTTGTCAGATGTTGTTAACTCGATGCCTGTTTTGTCTGTTTAATTTTTCTTTTCTTTTTTTTTTTTTTCTAAAGAAAGGTCAATATTTGCAAACGTAGCTCCCAGAAGTCAGAGTCTGCCGTTCAACTCTGCAACGTCATTGTTATGCAAACTCCCCCAGACCCTCAAATTCAAGGAGTGTTACTGACACTTTTAAAAATGGAAAACTGCTTTCTAAAGGCCTAAATTTGGCATTAAGAGCCTCACTTTAAGCACCCAAGTTTCAAATGGTGGCCAAAAAGAATGAATTTAAACCTTGGTTAGCAAAAAGAAAGATTTGCCTTACCATAGTGAGAGTTAGAAGCCATACTGACTGAATTCCCTAGATTAGGAGACATCCTGTGACAGTGGAAGGAAGACACCAGCTCATTCCAACTCAAGTGTGGGTGAGCACTAACTGTCTGCAGAGCTCAGAAATCCAGTGTTTGTTGATGCTGTAGCTGACCAAAGTCTGGTCACCCAGGGATATCTGAATTCAGTAGCATGTACAAAGTCCTTCTTGCACTATATCTTCCCCCCAGACCAGGGGCAACATTTAATTTCATAAAGAAACTTGTAAAAGTGACTCTCGGCCTGTGTTTGTCTCCAGCCCATCTATCTGTGTGAAGCTGTTTCTTTTCCAAGTCACTCTGGGGATTGTGCTCTTGCAGCTCCACGAGGGGCTCAGAGGACCTCAGAGCAGCCCTCCCATGGAGGGACAGTGGGGACACAGGGACCTGATTAGAGGGCTCACTCTCTGCTCTGGGGAGGACACTGGGTCAGTGCTGGGTGGGGGGAAAGGAAAAGAAAACACTCTTTAAGAAGCCACTGAGAACAGGCAGCTACAGCAGTATTAGCACAGCACACACAGACATGGGGACACAGACACCCAGAGCCACCCGTGGCCCAGCAGACACACTGAGGTGTGCACAGGGGGACACGGTGACCAAGAGACCCTGACACACAGATACCCACAGGGGTATGTCAGTTGCAGCCAGCACCACTCAGTAACAGAAGGCAATTGTCATTTCTGTGTTTACCCTAAGTGTCTGCACCCTCCTTTCCTTATCCATGGCATGTTTGTTTTGATTGGCCAGGAAGAAAACCTGTTGGCACTAAAATTGTCAATTTTCTGAGCTCATCATCAGCTTTGTAGTAAGTGGAGGGGGGTAGAGGGGCAGAGGACAATCCCCTGCCCAAGACAGATACAGGATCACACCCCACACTGGGCAGGACCAG
The DNA here is from genome assembly GCA_024734555.1 of Trochalopteron elliotii. NCBI lineage: Eukaryota > Metazoa > Chordata > Aves > Passeriformes > Leiothrichidae > Trochalopteron > Trochalopteron elliotii. Next base: position 365,935 of record JANPWX010000233.1, read on the forward strand.
CTGTGACAACGCAGCAGGTTGCTCATAGCCTTGTCCAGTTGCTATCTGGGTACACTCAAGGATGGAGATTCTCCTAAAACCTCTTTGTATTCCTGCTCAAAACCACTCTGTGCCCAGTGTGAAGGAAGTGGTGACATCTATTCAAAGCTCCCTTTGCTGCAATGTCTGATCTGGTTTTAGGCAGAACGTTGCTTAATATACTCAGCTTTACATCTGCAATGAAGTCACTCTGGTAGAAATCCTCCCCTTTTCCCCCAAGGGAAATGGGGTGACAGTGGCACAGGACCCTGGAGGGCAGTGGCATGAAGTGCAACAACCCTGCCCCTGCCCTTCCTGCCTTGCTGAAGCACACACAAGAATTGGCTGTTACTGATCACCTGTGTAGCAATACTCTGAACAGTAAATATGCATCGAGTGGTTAAAATAATCACATCATTGATCAGCTCTTCCAGAACTTCATCTCTGACCAGTGCGCACAAAGGAGTTACAGAGACACTTTTGTACAGAAATTTCTGAAGTGCCAAAGCAGACTTCTCTGGCCAGACAGAATCCCCAGTCAATGACAGTTAATCACTTCTGGAAGAATTCTGGTCTCCACTTGACTATCAGTATTCTTTCTAAAAAGTGTCCTCAGTTGGGATTCTAGTCTTGCAGGTCACATTTGGAGCTAGGATCCAATCCCCTATGCAAGACTGAGATCAGGTGAAAAAGCTGATCACAGAGGGTGGTGGAGTGACAGCAGCAACACAGAAAACAGGTAAGGCTCAAACCCATAAACCCATTGTGCTCAACACACCCACCCCACAGAGTGCTCTCAAGAGGATTTCATACAAAACACCATCCTTTGTTTAACACCCAGCACCACTTCCTGATTCTCACATAACCCTCAGTGTTTCCTGAACCAACCGTCACCGATCACGTGCAACCTCCTTAGGTTTTAGTGATTAGACACTCAAAAGTCATCTTGTCCCCCAAGTTACTCATTAAATGGCAAAGTGTACCTGTGTGTGAGATGGTAACAGATTAACCAAGCCCAGATTTCCCTCCTGCTCCCCCTGACACCTGGATTTGGGCTGGAGTGACTCCCACTGTTCTGCCAATGGACGGTGCCAGGGTGAACACATGCAGGCTGCACTGGGGACGTGCACACTGCAGATCCATCAGCTGAACTTGTGAGACTGGGGCTTCTGGCTGGTCAGGTACAGCCTCTGACAAGCTCTTTGAGCTAAATGGACAAGACCATCGTGCCAGTTCCACAAGAAAACATGAAGAATCAGAGCTGTGAGACATCAGCATCCTTTTCTCTGGAGCTGAATGTTCAACAGGGGCCAGAAATGCAGATTTGCCTACAAAACAAACTGAAGCTCCTGACGTGAGTCTGAACAACACCAATCCTTCTGGATTTTAGGGTAGAACCAGCTGAACTGCTCAGAAAAACAGTTCTGCATCGAGTTACATGAAGAGGACAAAGAGATTGAGTCAGGGGTGGTTTGAGGTTTTTTTTAGGGGTGTTGGCTCTATCTGTTCCTCTCCTTTTGTAGATATCCATTTAGGAAGCTTCCTGTAAAAACAGCCACGTTTCTTAATGACCTAAAACTGCCCAGATTTCACTTGGTCAAATAAAACACAGAATTATGTAAAGCATGTGAATCAGTTGAAAGAATGATTTCCTGAAGCTACCAGTTAAAGTGAAGAGGACCAGTGGCTGCTAAATAATGTAGTTTCTACTCTGACCAAAAAACAAGGAAAAAAGACAATCTCTATTTTGAACTATTAGTTTAGAATATCTGATTCAGACACTGTGGGTGTATACACTGTTCAAGTTCTAACAGCACCAAAACCAGCATGAACTGTGCTAACTCAAAGTAAGAACTAGGTCAGTTCCCATGGAGAGAAAAGCTCCCCCAAAGCAGCCTTCAGTGTCTCTCCTGTTTTGTCCATTCCCTGGAGGACAGTGGGGTGTCAGCTGGGGAGGAGCCCCATCTGTGTCCAGCAGAGTCCTTGGCCTCACCGAGTCCACTGCAGGAGATCCCACTGTGCAGGACACTGCTCTGCAAAGCCAGCACAGCACTCTGTCATCCAGGAGCCAACCATGTGCCAACAACCTGCACCTGGGTGTCCCAACAGCTTCCCAAAAACACCTGGAAACCACTCACTGTCTCACTCACAGGCCTCACTGCCACCAACAGGCAGTGCTGAATTGAGGCACCTGGGAGTAACAAAACAACGTCAGCTTCACACTGAGAATGCTTCATTTCTTGGGATGCCAGAATGACAGAAATTAGCTTTTTTTAAATAAAAAGGCCTTTCACCTGATGTGTCAAAATGTCAGGCTGTGCTCCTCCAGATTTACTGCAGTGGAAGCACATCTTCATGTAACAGCATCATTCAAGAAGTCTGTGGCAAGACTGGTATGCAACTCTCAGCCTTTTGAACAAGGACTGCAGCACTCAGCACCCAGACTCTGGAGCTGCCAGCACCTGGCAGATGAGACAGCATCCAGCAAGTGCTCATTTCTTTATTGTTATGACTTCAGTTGTTTCAGTCAAGTTTCACCATGTACCTGCTCGTGAGGGTTATGGGCATTGCAGAGCCCATCTGGACAGTGGGTATGGTGGAACAGTAACTCCTAAAGCTTTAAGGAGGGAACTACTCACACCTCATTCAGCTGCTGGAGCCTCAGCCTGTGCCTGCTGCTACTCACATTCTCTACCAAAGTGGGCAGGACTCAGCACTGCTACTGACATCAGCAGCAGCACATGGTACAACCCAAAACATCAACCACAATGTCCTGTACCAGCCTACCAGCAGAAACCCCCTGTCCCACAGCTCCCAGCCTAAGCCAAGCTGTAGGTCAGGTCTTCAGGTAAGTGATGGGTTAAAGAATAAGGACTTTGAAAGTGGATAAAAATTAACTGAAAACAACAAAAAAGGAAGCATTTTCAGCTGATTTTAACCCCCCTGAGGACACAGTGGTGCTCCTGTAGTTGGACTGTGTGGGGAGGGAATCAATCTTCCAGGCTGCAGTGACCTGGCAGTGCAGGGTGCAGGCAGCAGTGGGAGCTGGCACCACAGAAATGCCTCCTGCACACCCTGCCAGTGCTACAGGAGGGAGCAGAGCTCCAGGCAGCAGTGGGGTCACCTCCTTTGCACTCACAGGCCCTGCAGAAGCCAAAGGGTGCTCCTTCCCAGCCACACAGCAATCCCAGCTCGCCCTGCCGTGCCATTAACACCTCACACCTTATTTCTCTCTGTCTCTCACACGTTTCCTTAACAAGCCACATGACTAAAATCCCATGGCTTTGGCAGTGCTGGCACTTCTAGGAAAAAATGCAGGCTGCTTGTTCTTTTTGCTTAACACTCCTGACATCTTTCCCCCTGCAGCTCCACCCCTCCTCTGTGCACGTCCTGAGCTTCTCTTTTGCACAAGTTTGCTACCAAAGCAGCTCCCTGTTCCACAGCCTGTGCAATGAAATATTTACCTGTGGTACTTACCCCAGAGCCCTGTACCTTTGTGTGTGACTGCCTACATTTACACTTGTGAGATGGGAAATAAAAAAGCTCTCAACTTTAAGTCTTGTATAATTCTGTAATCCTCCCATAAAGCAGTAACTCCTGACTACACAGCAGCTATGGAACAGCATTCTGCTTACAAGTTCCTTCTATCCTTCCACACCTACTTCTTTCCCTTTTCTCCTAACAGCACCCACCCATTACCCAGGCTTGGTAATAATTTGTGGCTTTTTTCCTTTAACCTCCAGTAACCTGCAATAATACACTTGCTATCTAAATCACACTATCAGGAAAAACCATATCCCCAAATACAGCCACATGTTCACTGAAGCAGAGGGAGCTGCATTAGAGCTCGGGGGGAACTTCACACGAGTACAATTCTTACAAGGCTGGCAAAAGCAAAACCTGGGGTAGGTGTGTTCCCCTTCCCCTTTCTGAAGCATCAATTTGTCCACATATTTTACCTTTCCTGCCCAGAAAGAAAAGCTATTGTAAAACACTACAAAGCAGATTACTACAGCCCAAAAATGAAGGTCCAGCTGTGGCAATTTAAGCTGACAGCTGAGCTGCTCAGTGTCAAGCTCTTTCTGTCACATTTGTGTTGGAAGGATCTCTCAGCCCACCAAGGATTACAACTGGGGGTTCCTTGTACCCACGAGGCTCAACAGTCTCCCCTGTGCATCTGCAAATCTCCCTGTGACACAACCCAACCTCCCACAGCTGCCAAACACTTCTGCCTGCTGTTTAAAATAAACATTAAAAAACTGAAGTCATTACACGGCCTCCATTCTATTCTGGATGATTACACAGGATAGCTAATAGCCTGATGGATACTGAAATAAAATCCTGGAGTGCACTTAACCTCCTACACACCAGTCAGACATTTTATCCCTGTAATTCAGCAACACTGGCATCTCCTACACAAAAAACTCCCATCTAAATAATAATGAGTACATGATTCCTGATTCCAAGGGAGCTCACCAGTAAAACTATTTCTGTTACCTGACTTTGTTTACAGCAGACCATGGAGTTAAGAATCTAAAGCAAGATGTTACAAAGAGCAAACTTTGGTCTTGCTCATAATTAGTTACAGGAAAACATGAAACCCCAAGTTTCTTGCCCTGTTTCTACCAATCACTAACTGAGCAGATGCTTTCCTGGAAGGGGCTCTGGGTGCTCCCAGGTGATCAAAGCTGCCCCTGAAGGAGGGAGTTCTTACCAAACCAATGTATCTGACCTCCCCAGCAAGTACCCAACACTCACCAGTGAGGGGAGGGTAACACACAGCAATTACACTGCCACTGAGAATCCATCTGGCAAGAGGGAAAAGGCAAACCACTGCTGACCCACCATTTTGGGAGGTCCATGGATACATTTAGAAGCACCATGAAAGAAACTCTCTCTAGAGACTTTAGAAGTTCAGTACCATGTCCCTACAGGTGTTGAAGCCAGCACAAGCTCATGTTCACAGCAGCAGACTCCCAGGAGAAAAGCTCCATCAGAATCCTTCTAGCCCAAGAGTGATCAGCACCATTCTGAAGAACAGCTTTTCCCTTAATAGCATCCCAGATTTCAGCAACCCACTGGCTGAGGATTATGAATTTTCATCAGCTGCAGTGCTCTGCAAAAAAACACTCCCAAACCCATCTACCTGCAACAAGCAATCCCAGGATAACTGACCAACAATTAGCTTGAGGTAAAACACACTGAAAAAAAAATAAAATCTGTCCATGGTATCCCTTGTGCTTGGCTACAATTTCAGCAGTTCAACTACTTAAATCTACCTGTAGCAATAATCCTGACAACGAAACACTATTCCTGCAAATTGATGCTGTCACGTTGCACCTTCCTCTTCCATGTGTTGCTTTTTTTCCAGAAGGTTACCAGGTAAGTTATTGTTATTTTTGGACACCTACAATAAATGAAAATAGCCAGTTAGTTCAAGCAGCTTAGTTGTTCCCCCAGAGCTTTACTACCACCCCCACACTAAAGAAACAGGATAATTACCCACACTTCACACCTACTCCACTCTTTTCCTTCTGGGGAACACTCAAGACACTGATTTATAACAGCTTTCTGCTCAGGGCTGTCACATCTCCAATCAAACAGCATGGGTTTGGTATGAAGCAAATGCTGGAGTATTGGCAGTTTTTACACGTTTCATTTCCTTTGTTTTAAGCTATAAAATAAAACCTCTCAAACCGGACAAGAAATGTCTCAAAAGGGAACAAGGCAGGGTTGAACATTTTTACCATACCCTCAGCCAGGACAACTTAGGGCAGCTGATTCCCCACTGGGGAGCCCTTGTCACTGTGTTCTGTTGGGAATCAAGAAACCTTCCTGAGAAAAACTCACTCATCCCATTTCAACATTTTGCTTTGCTTCCATCAATCACCAGATTCCATCAGCTTGCAGAGTTTAAATGTACCATACTGCTCTCCAGCACAGAATGTTTTCTGGAAGGATGTCACCAAAGACAGTAGGAAAGAAACCACCATAAGCAACACAAGTCAATCTTTATTGAAAACTGAAGTATTAATACATAACAATTCTTGTTACAATAAACGTGCTTTTAAGAATTTAAACTTGAGCTCATCTACTCATTGAATTGCATAAAAAATAAAAAAAGTATGAATTTTCACAATTGAACTGGCTCAGAATGGAATCTCCACTCTTTGTGTTGATGTGATAGTTCAATGCAGGAGTGAGTGATGCCTTAAAACTTATTCTGGAAGACAACATTGACCTAAACTTAAAAAAAAAAGTACCAATACAACTGTTCCTAAGACAGTTTTAAAAAAAGTCATAAAAAGGAAACCTGTGTCTATTTCATAACAAACATGGAGAACTATTACTGGGGCCTCTTGTACTTCCATTGCATGCACTCACTTTTTTAGATCTTAAGACAGGAGGGCAGCCAATAATAGCATTACAATTAAAAAAAACCCACTAACAAATCCCTTCTACTTAAAACAAGTCTGTACAGCAGCCAGCTAAAAAAGCTTTCCCAGTTTGCCTGCTAAGTGCCCAAAAGTCACAACCAGTTTAGAAAAGTCATGTTCATTTTCTTGATGTTGAACTTCAAGGCCCATAAATTGTCTAGATTTAAAAATCACCAATGGACCCTCACTATGTGTGAAATTCAGATGTTTCAGTGTTATATGCAACCTGCACAAGAGGAGGTTTCTTGTCCCCACAGCTCCTCTCCCCTCTGTGGTGCCCACAGGGCACCTTGCCTGCCCTCAGCACCCTGGGCAGGGGCTCCAGACTGCCCAGAGTCCTCTCTGGAAAAGGAACCAGCTCCACCCTGGGCCAGCCCTGCACAAACTGCCCCACCCTGCTGCAGGTGCTCCTGCCCTGTGGCATTTCACCTCCTCACTGAGGGGCTCTGCAGGAAGCCTGGAGCTGACACAACACGGGATTAGACACTGACATTTCTTAGTGAGAACAATGGCAGTGAGCTGGAATTCTCTTTTACAGCCTTCCCAAAGCCTGGCTGCCAGGGCTGGGGAACCTGCCTGGACTGACACGAGCTGGAGCAGGCTGGGGCAGATTGGGGCTGTTTCCTAAGGAGCACTGCACAAACACAGCCCAGGCAGCCACAGGGCAGGCACAGCCACGGGCTCTGTGCCTCCAGCTCCAGCTGGAGCATCACTATTGCTCACGTTCCTAAGATGGGAGGTCTCCCACACACAGGAGTTCCCACCCCTGGTGTGAGTTTGACCCTAGAGTGAGGTGGTGGTGTCAGACTGCTGTACTTTCCTATTTGAGCAAAACCCAAACGAAGGGTGTGGAACTGTGCTGAAGCACTGGGGAGTGAGTCCAAGTCAATGCTCTGGCCTAACTACCCAGAAGCAGTGAAGGCAGAACACTCCAGGGGAGCAGCCACTGCTGAGGCATGCAGCTCTGTGCCCTCAGCTCTCCTGACAACACCAAGACACGCTGGTGCTGATGGGTGGTGGTTTGCTTCTGTTGTTTGGTTAGCTTTTTCAGTGGATGGAGCAATACAAGGAAGAACTTCAACTGAAATAAAGGACTTTTTTCACCTACTGCTGCATCTAAGCATTGAACTTGCATAGTACACTCAAAACGAAGCTTTCTTGAGCAGCATTCCTGCATGTCTCCAAAAACTCCAAACAGGAGAGGGTTGCAACAAGCATAGGCAACAAAGGTTGTCTTGTTTCCTTCCTAGTGTTTAGTTCACCACCACCACACTGACTAGGGCTATGTGTTTCTGGTGCCAATTATTAGCCAGTTTTCTTTTGCTGCTGCTACATTTAAAAGACATTTTCATCAGCTGTTACTGACATAGGGAATACCTCGGCTTTTAAAAAATACTTTATCTAGACGCAACACCTGAAATTTGAATTAAAAAAAAAAATTTCTTGGACTTCTCTTTGTTATTGCTGCAACGGTTATTTTCAGTTCCAGGTTTATAGTAGTACTTTTTTTTTTTTTTTCATCATATAAAGCTGCCATAAAAGTTTTCTTTTTTTAAAGAGAAGCTTGATCTGAAATGTCTCTACTGCACTAGCTCTTTTCATTTGCTGAGGAGCTTCAGTGCAAACACAGACTGCGTTTTCATTTATAAAGGAATTCTAAATAGGGAATGTTATATAAAAAGCAGGAGAGAATGTTTCGTAAGACCCTCGCTGTGTAAACGCCTATTTAATGATGTACAGTTTCCCCCACTGCAGTTTTATATCCATGCTTTCTACTATTTGCAACAAAATACCATTAAGATAGTTATATATACACATATTCCCCCCTCCCCCCTGCACTGTGCTTTTGGTTACTTTTCAGAACAACTCCTGGAGACAAGCTCCAGCCTCCCAGTAGGATGAGAATCGCTCAGGACTGGAAGGTGCAGTACCTTTGAAAAAGGTACAGTTTCTCCTCCCTCCTGGATGAATCCCATAATGCAACTTAGAAAAAAAAGTGCTCAAGTAAGTGAGACTGCCTAAGTGTTATGGAATACTACACGGAGACCAATCCCAAGATGACATTTAGGAATCTGAAGTTAGAGCAAATATACAGGAAGTCCTATTCATTCCTTAACTATTTGTCTATTGCAGTATCCATGGAAGTTCTCTCCTATGACTTGAGTTCATGGTGATGAGACAGGAGACAGCCAAACTTCCAGCCTGGCCCTCCCAGCTCTGCTCCAGCCCTCAGCTCCTGGTCAGAACCACGCTCGGGACGAGAGCCCTGTGCTCACTGTGCTCTGCCACACCTGACTGATCACAGCTGCCAATCTAACACACACATGGAATTGTTACACACACTGAACAAAGCACTACACATTCAACTAAGTTTGTCTTGGATCATCTTCTGCTCCATATAAAAACATATGGAAATCTCTAAGCTGCAAGTAAGTGCTCATGAGTAAGGTTCAAAGTACTTATTCCAACAACATAGTTATGTTCAAGGCATTAGAAATAAGGGGCCCATCCACTGACAATGATTCATGCAAAATAAACCTAAACTTTATTAAAAAAAAAAAAGGGTACAAAATACAGAGAGTGCTTACTGTAAAAAATAAAGTTACTGAAGGCTCTAACCACCAATGGGGTATATGAAGGTACACAAGCCTCTCACCAGGGCAGAGTACTGGGATGGCAGCACTAAATCAGCACTGATGCTACCCCAAATCAGCTGCCAAACCTGTACAGGAGCAGAACACCCCAAAACAAAGCATAACTAAGATACACAACTTCAAAAGATTTAATTCTGAATGGAAGTTAACCTACGAGAACAAGACAGCCTGATATACCTCTGTGTAAATGCTTAAAAGGGAACAACATTTTATATCCGTTTACTGCATCATTTATTGCAGGCAGAATGTATAAAAAAAATTTGCATCTTTCTGGAATTGTAAATCAAGCAGGTTTAAGAAGAACCTCGGTTTTAATGTGCAATATTCAAATTTAAAAATTTAAAATCTTCCCCATAACGATTTTGGTATACAAATGGGTTCCAAGGCTAGCCCTTTATCCCCACAGCATTTGCTTTGAGGTACTTTAAAAATTGAAGTTGCAAGAAAGAATATCACAAATGACTCATTGCAATGAAATGCTAATCTGCAGTCGAGTCTTAGTTTACATGCTTCCAAGTGCAATTTAGGAAGTAAAAAAAAGAAAATACTGAGAAAGCATATCAAAAGGCTGTTACCAACAAATGGCTCCTACTTCAATTACAAATATTTTCATGAAAAAAACCCAAAATGAAACTGCTATTTAAACCCTCTATATTCTGGCAGCCCGACTACAGAGTATCCATAGTCCATACTGCAAGTAGATAATAAGGAAATTGTGTTAAAATGATTTGTTCCCCTTTAACATACTCATCAGGCACACAAGCTTTCCTCAGAATAACATGCAGCTGAACTCTGTTGCAGAAAGCCCTTGCACTTCTTAAGTTTCTGGAAAGCAAGCTGGATCAACTGCACATACGTTTTTAACTGACTACAACATTCTTTAGGAAAAAAACAGCACAAATTTGCTCAACTGAGAACTAAAAGGAAGTGTTTTTCTATCAGTCTGTGTGGCAGTCTCACTTTGACACATCTTGCATTATCTGAAAGATAGTACTGGACAGAAATCTCCCCAGGACATGCTATTCATTCTGCAGGTGATAACACCTCCTACTATTCCTAAGAGCCAGTTTTGCCTCAAGGAAGTTTGCCTTATTTACTGGCACACACAGCATTACCTTTGTCATTTCATTCTGATCCTTAAGAACATCTGTATAACACTGATTCCATACAATGAAAATGAAAAGGTAGGAAGTAAACTAATGGTGTGCGGGATGTCTACAGCTTGTCTGACTCGTTTTCCAGTCACTCCAATTCATCAGCTGAATTTGAAAAGAACACATCACTTAAACAAAAATATGCCCCTTTTAAACTGGCAACTCCATCAACCTGAACACAGGCTGAAGCACTCATCTAATGGATGTTATGGTATTCTAGAAAGAAACTCACTTTCATGACTCTACCTTGTCAGACCCTGCATACATTACAACAGTGCATTAGTGATACAAGTTGTAAAATACTTTTCGGTTCCTTTGGATTTGCATATGATGGTTTTTGCATCAGTCACTGCAGGTAGATTGAGCAAGCTTTGTTTTTTTGTGTTTTAACATGCATTCAACTAGATATGGATCAGAATAAATTTATACTCCCTTTTTATCATTATAATTAGCTAAAAAATTGCAAGACAGTCCACAAAACAGGATTTGCTTTAAGACTAACTGCTGGAGTTCCAAGATGTAAGATATGCAGCACTGGAAAATCTTCAGTGATCAGGAATTAGTAGTGTTTAGCCAAGTGTTGAAAGCATTCAGAAGGAAAGTCCTGGTTGGAGGCATGAGGGCTTCAGCACCAACTTTTAAACCTCAATTTCTTGATTGCATATCTCCCATCTTTAAACCTACATTAAGAGGGGGAAAAGAGTGGGAAATACTCTCAATTAGGTGAAATACTATTTGAGTGTGGCAGAACACACAAATATTGCATGCACCACATACAACAACAAATGCTAAGTGTTAAATAATGTTACCCTAGCAATTATCCTGCCACCTGACATGTTCTGGGCTAAACACACTGCATGGACTTGCTCTTGTCATGTCCAGTCCAGCTTTCTGTCAGCACCATCCTTGTTTTTAATATAGAGGATGCAATATTAAGAAGGTATTTTCTGCTAAATTTAATTCCCAGCAGTCATGAGTTTATTCCCAGCATAATTTTCCCTTCTTATATTCGTGCAATGTGAGACTCTTGGCTGAAATACTTCCTGAGAAACATTTCAGATCTGCAGACAGCTGTGTAGCATCACAGCAAAATGAGAAATGGCTGCTACATTACTAACTCAAAGGGAATGGTCACCTGCAATCTCAGAACTCTGTATTTCTAACTGCTGAAACACAAATCCAGAGAAAGTTAAAACAAAGTTAACTTTCGTCATAAACTAAATGGACTAAAGTGAAAATCCCAAGTTCAGTTGGTCTGACAAGTCATTATTTCAAATGAAGCTGTTTTCAACTTGTGCTAAAAATAACCAAACAAACCAGAAATGCAGTGGGTATCACAAACACATTAGTCCTTGTGTCAGTTTTACACAGATTACAGCCCCAAAATCCAGCAGATTTTGAAGTTAAACTTCTTTTCTTGAAACCCATGATCTAAATTTTGGTTCACACTAAAAATGCTTTTTCCATGCTGACTGCACGAAGTGTGAACTGATTCTTACCTGAAACAGAGTGAATATATGAAATCATCTCAAGGTTTTCTGTTTCAGCAGCTTGTGAGGAATATTCACCCTCTGAGCAAGGCAAAACACCCTGCCCACATATTTAGCCAATCACAGACAATTGGACTACAGAAGTGAAATACATTCATTCAGGAATCACAGTACTGCTGAATCCAACAATTACCAATGATTCCAAAATACTGAATATATTAAATTCCAGATGTATTTTAATAAGGCCATCTCAAGGCTCATTCTTTCATATTTGACAATCACTCATCATGAAAATGATTCATGACTTGTGAAGACACAGACCACTCAAGAAACCCCAGCAGGATTTTTGAGTATTCCTGCTCAATTAGAATACTGTAGAAGCACCCCCCCCATTGCTTAGCATTTGCAAAATATGCCCAAAAGAACCTGAAATGCTGATGTTTGTAAGAAAAATTGACTGCTTGGAATGCAACTTACACTGACTGCCAGGATGATCACCACTGTGGGGGCACATAACTATAGGTTGGTGTTCCTGGAGCCCGATACGTGGGCATAGTAACTGGATGAGGGGCTACTGGAGTTGGGGAATGAGTTGTCAACAAAGTACCTGCAATGAAGAGAACAGGTTTTCAGTAAGCAAAAATTCTAGTAGACAGGGAAAAAAAGGAGGGGGAGAAAAATCCAAGTCATTTTAAAGACAATTACAACTTGCTCATCTTCAAAATTACTAGTATTGTTTTGCACTCCAGTCCCAATCTTCTTCAAACCTTTATGCCAGGGGGCCATTTTAGCCCAGTGGATGTTTAGGCCAATGCATACAAAGATATTCATCACTCAAAAATAGCTCTAGCAGAAACCCTGCAACATAAGCAACTCTCCCCACAGCAGGCTTTACATGCCATTAAGAATATTTGATGGTAGAGATAACTTGACTGATAAACCAGAATAAATTAGTTCTTGTTTGCATTATTACAGATAGGCTTTTTCCCCACAAATGAAGCTCTAATGTTAGCTGAGTTTGTGACATCCAACTCCTCTAGTTTTGAGGTTTCTCAGTTTAAATCTTTATTTTGACAGGATAGAAACCAGAATCTCAAAACAAACTTACAGCTCTTGTTTATTACCCTTTTAAATTAGTGTCCCTTGAGTGAACTTGCACTTTTCTTTGTGAGTTAACACCCAGTGAGCATGGTTCGAAGCATGACACCTCCTCAAGTAAACACTCACAGATGAGACTGAATTATTGGTTAAACATCATTCTCTCCAAAACACTACAACCAAAAGACTGTGGCAACAGGAAGGAGACATCCCCAACCATTTCCCATGACACACAGGACCTGCAGGTAGTACAAACACATGAAGTGTTGTATCCCAAGACAAGGAAGGTCTGTGAAACAAGGGGTGAGCCCAGAACACTGCACTTTCCTCAGCTCTAAGAGGCTGCTGCTTTCAACTGGCATAGAGAAATGCACTGGGAAGAGGAAATCACACTCTTGGCACTGGTACAAGGACAAACAAAGCCTGCAAGTGATATTCTATATAGATATGAAGAAAAACTGCTGTCCTATGATACTAACTCTGAAAAAAGGATGTGGTATCTCCATCCTTAGAGGTGATCAGGGTACTGCTGAACGAGAACAAACCCCAACTTAGCTGGACTCACTCACAAAACACACGACCTGCACAAGCCCTTCTGACCTGACATTTGTAGGATTCTGTCAAGTGCACCTGTGATACCCCATTTTGTAACATAGCTGTGCCCTCCAGGGCTCAAAGGAGAGCCCCACTGAGAACAGCCCTGGCTCTGAGGGCACCCACCTGCTGACATTGCCATGGCTGTCCCACCA
>JANPWX010000233.1:379544-394823 GCA_024734555.1 Trochalopteron elliotii
TGAAAGTGTTACTCTATATGTAATGAATTACCAGAGCAGAAGCTGAAACATTTATTGTAACTATTCCAATTGTGTTTTCCTCACAATTTAGCATTTTATCCCTTTTTAAGGCATTTAGAACAAGATGGTGAAGTAGGACCTTTGTAGATGCTGACTGTACCTTCAACAATAAGGGCTCATTCGTCATTCACTCCCTTCCCTTTGATCCTTTTCATATATTAATCCATGACAGAACTTCTCATTCTTTCACAACTTTTTATTCAGTTGCTTTTAGTAAAAGAATCCAATGTTTTTGGCAAATCCAAGTACACTAAGCAGGCTGAATAAAAGTTGTTACATGCTGATTAATCCTCTTCAGCTACTGCTTGCATGCCACATGAGTTCCCACTATGCAAAGAAGGCCAACTTTCCCCTCAAATAACATATTTACTGAAGTGTCTTAATTCTATCCTTTGTAATAGTTTTCAACAGCTTCCCTAGCATGAGCCTTGGTAAGTCCCTGAAATTACAACAGAAACTTCATAACAAAAATTATGCTAATTTTTGAGTAAATAAAAATCAGGATAGTGGTAGTTACGGGATCCAGCACGTCTCGATAACTGCTGAATTTATTGTCTCTTCAAAGAGAAAATACATTACCAAACAGAAAATACATTACCAGTAAGTGCTGAGTAACTGTGATGCAAGTGAGGAGGTAAAATTGCACACACACTAAATCACTGTATGAAGAATTCTTACTGCAGCCAGCTAAAACCTCTCTCCACGCACAAAGCCATGAATGTGATGAGAAGTGGAGAGTTGACAGAGACCCTGCAGGGAGCACAGAGGTGCCCACAGAGGCATTTTGGGGCTCTGTACCTGTGCATACGGGTTCTGCTGGGGGTAGGCACTTCGGACTGGGTACACAGCAGTCTGGTAGGGGTTGGGGGAGGATGAGTAGGGCGGCACTGCCCCACTGGTGGGTGAACAGGACACTTTGTACGGGGTGCCCGGCGTGTAACCTGCAACAAAAGGAGAGCTGAGTTACCACACTCAGCAGCACACAGATACACAATGTCAGTTTTCATATTGCCCAACTCCAGAAGCTTCATGTGAGTACTTGGTAAGTTAGTCCCAACATCCAAGCACAAGTTCTGTCATTTACCTGATACTGGCAACAGTCTGGAAATAGTATTTGACTGTGTCAACTAAGCATGGAAAGGTAATTGCATACTTGCACAATTTATTTTCCAAGTCTATGAATATGGGGCAAAAAGTGCATTTTCACAGTTACACATGAAATACCAGGCAGCACACCTGCACAGGGGGACTTGGCACATGTGTCAGTCAATTCCCCACAGCCCCTCAAATCCTACTGGCAAAACACAATAGCAGTCAACTAACCTGCTGTAGGACATGATACAGCACAGGAGTAAGAATTTCAAAAGCCAGAATCATCCAAAGACCTCAGGATGGATTTTCAGAGAACAGAGACAAAATCTGCAACCTCTGCCTCAACTCACCTTTATTTCTGTTCGTTTTCTGGCATTTTCTGAACTGGCTAAAACAGACATGAAATGCTGTACCTTTAAAACATATACACTGCAAAGTACAGTGCAACTGCAAATTCGACTTGGAAGGCACTTTAACATCCATAAAATATTTTTTTAGTAGTATATATGTAGATATATCCTTAAGCATCACTTATGAATTGTTTCAATACTACAGTAAGGCTTCAGATGCCATCTGAAAGTGGTTGGCATTCCTATTAGAAGGCTCCCAAAATCAGCCTGCCTCTGTCAGTGTTTGGAACTGTTGAATTTTTACAGGGATAAGTGGCAACTGCTGGATCAGACCCTGCCCAAAGACAGCTTTTCCACAATTTCTCCAGGTCTCAAGGTCAGAACAAGGGCTTGAAGAGGTGTGGAGGAGATTATGATATATATATTTCTATATTAATAATGTTTCTGCGTGCTACACTCCCAAGATTATTCCATGGCCAGAGTGGGAATATCAACACCTCAGCAGCAGCATCCAACAGCAGTAACATTCAGGGTAGCAAACAACAGGCATGACCTAGTCTGGAGAAGGCATCAAGGCCCTTGCCTGTGCTGCTGTGAAAACATCTTGCCTTTCATGCAGGTCTGCCACTCCAGGAGACACAACACCCACAGGGACAATCTGCAGTTAGTTGCAATTGAATCAACTAGTATACCAGGGCAGTGCAAGAAAGAACAGACACCTGGTAATTACTAAAAAATAAAAAAAAATGAGACCATCAGAGTAAAGATTAGGTTGATTTTCAACTGACTTCAATACAGAGAACAGATCTGAGGTTGTACAGCAGAGAGAACTCTGACATTTGTGCTGCCAAACATCAGTCTGTGCAAACAGCAGGAGGACACATGACTGACCTTCATTCTTCTTGAAGAAGTCTGGGCTTCTCTGCAATTTCATGACACCCCTCAAACTACAAGTTGTTTAGCTAACAAAGAAATAGGTTTGCTGTTTCTTTTTAATAGAAATTTTACCTTTTAAAAAGCTGCACCACAGCACTTACTCTGAACTCTTGCTTTTAGAGATCCTAAGTATCTCACAGATCCAGCATGCTGAGAAAGTAACTTCTGTTAGTAAGGGGAGCTATTTGTGGTGAAAACCCCAGCTACAAAATGCTGAACATGAAGAATCACTACAAGCATGTCCTCAGTGAAGCCCACTTCCATTCTAAAAACCCACTGATGCAGCTGCACAGGCAATTTCTCTTTCATTCTTGCAAAGTGGTAAATCTGCACAAGAGGTATTCTGCCATCCCATTTATTTTTTTTTCTCCCTAATATGGAGCAAAGGCATTAACAGTAAATGACAGGATAAGTCAAAACCACAGTAATTCAAGACAGTTACCTGTAGAAAAGTACCCTTTTGTAACAGCTGTGGCACAGCACATTCAAATATTGCTGTGTAATGTGAATTTACAAAAGCTTTGATTCTACAAACAAGCTGTTACATCAGAAAGGTTAAAAAAGGCATTAAAAAATCCCAGCTGGTAGGACAAAGTACTCCAAGTTGTTATCTGCCTGAATTAGAGGTCTGTACATTTTGAACTTTTGTTCACAGCTTGAAGAGCAGCTAAAAATTAAAGCTATTCTTAGTTCTGAAATAAAAGCTTACTTCCCATTCAACAGTAATAAAGACTAACAGTACTAGTTTTTAAAAAATTAATGACATTCAATGACAGTATATGACTTTTATGCATCTTTATTGCTTTTTCTTAGAAGTGAAAAGGTTCTTTGACTTTGCTATATAGTGTGAGATAGAGTCCAAGATTAATCAATGTGAACTAATATTACAACATGATTAAGTCTAACAGGTCAAGAATCTTTGCCAGAATCCCCATGATTTGTTAAATTGATTCCAGCTTGGCCTCAGCTCCCTGATTTGCAGCAGGATTAGCAAACTGCAGCCTGCACTGAGACTGGAGCTACCTTGCAGTTCCCTGATCCTAGGATCAAAGGCTTCAGCTGCAGGATACATGCAGGGCAGCACAGAAGGAGTGAGACTGAAAGGCCTGGCAGAAATAAAGCCAATAATAAAAGCCCACATGGGGCTCTGCCACCCCAGCTAGGAGCTCCATCCTGATGGGAACTGCTCTCCCTCAAACATGGCTCTGGGGGTAAGTTCTGAGGCAATCCAGGGCAGATGAAAGCTGGCATCCCTAAACATAATACTGCCACCACAGTGGCCATACCAGCCATGGAACTGATTTTCTTTTTAGTTTCTGGAACTTCTAACATTAATTTGTTTCCTTAATTTAAACTCAAGGCCAAAGACAAGACAAAGTGTGAGTCTGCACTCACTCTGCCTCTAAGCAGCAAACTGGACAGGGACAGAGGTGGCACCAGCCAGAATCCCACACAGCTCCAAGCAAAGCCACACACTTTTAACAGGTTCTGCAGGCAAACATTTTAGATGAGTCTTCTGCCTCAGTAATTGCTGCCACACCCTGAAGAGTCTCCTGGTAGTTAATGAAGTCCATCCATTAGGGAACACTGAACTTCAACACCAAGCAAGCTTCCACAGCATAAGCTTCCCAATTTCACTCCTTTCCTACTGCCCTAAATTACACAAGGGCATTCAGGGACAAACTTGGTTATGTGCCACATGTATCTCTGGAAAACTGGCATAATACATGGAAGTGAAAGAGTTCTGAGGATGCCCAGCTCCACACTAACAAAGCAATGTAAGGAATTCTTTCCTACACAAGATAATATAGGGAGAATACTGTTTTATCAGGTGCATGTTCCTGCTTTAAGTGGAAATTAAACACTACCAGCTTCTGTTTTGTTTCAATGATTAGCACATTAAAATCATGTTCTACTAGTGAAAGCAGAACTACACAAAAATAACTTTGGTGAGTGCTTTGTTTTCATGCCTGATTTTCCCCCTCCCTTTTCCTAGGCTCATCCCATTCCCTTCCTTAATGACACACGTGTAAGTGCAGTAACCTGAGTCCTTGCCCTGCATGCACAATGGTCAAACAGTTTTACTCAGCAACCAGCCTTTCCTGACCACCAGCTTGTGCAACACAATCTTAAGGGCAGAGAGAAGCCAGCAAGCTCAACTTGGAAAGATATGATTTAAGAAAGGGATGAAAAAGAATAATTTTGAGGACAACAGAGAAGAAAAAAGAAGAATCTGGAAATGACCACAAGGACAAAAAGCAAGCAGAACCATGAAGGAAGTAGAGAAGGGAAATGCAATGTAAATCTCAAGGATCATCTGGAAATACAGAAAAAAGTCAGCTAAAACCTCAGCTGTTCCCTTGTTGGAAGGTGCATGCAGTATGACTGAAGATTATAATACTTTTAATTTATCAGATGATTCCTTATGAGTCACGTTCAAGGGAACGTACAACTTGTCCCACAGTACAATTGTTCTTGTGAGCCCCTACAACTTTTCCTCATTTCTTGTCTCTATCCCCTCACAAAGGTCATGTTCCTGCTGTGACATCCCAATGGCACATACCTGTCTGGAAGGTGGGATTTGCTCCAGGATACATGTTGGGGGAATAGGCAGGAGCAGCCGCTGCATAGCCCATGGGGAAGCCAGCTAGAACAAAGAACACACCACAGTTATTTCCTGGACTGACTTTACTCTCAAAGTTCTCATTGCTCAGGCTTTCAACTGAGGCCAGCACACAGCCTTCAATCACACCTCCTCAAATAAAACACTGCAATCCTCTTCTCCCAAGCTCCCTGAAGATGAATGCTAAGTGAAGAGAACAGCTGTGGTTTCACAAGTCCATTCTCTCTGACATCCCTCTTCCAGCCATCTCCATTGGCCAAGTAACTCTCAAGTTAATTGGAAAACAAAGTTTTGTGTAACTGTCTTGCACTCTTCCCCCTGGTGTGATGTACAAATGATGCCTTAGGATTTTAGCTTTTATATTTTTCATATATTTATAATCTTGCAATTCTTTAGTGTGTAACTCTAAACTCCGTGTACAGTGTGAGCTGCTGCCCTCACATTTTGGTCAGACACAACAATTCCCCTCCAGGCCTGGGAATCAAGGACACCTCACTGCCTCAGGCCTGAGAAATGTAAAATTGAGTTGTGGGGAGGAAACTTGGGATAAATGACTTCATTACCTGAAGCTGTAATTGGAAGATTAACCCCCAATATGCAAATGGACCAAATATATAAAAACATTAAAACCTATGACCTGTTGTCCATTTTTGGCTGCAGCCCCTGGGGTGGGCTTTGTCAGCCCTAAATGCACCTGAAGGCCCTTCAACAAATAGAACTGCTTTTTATTCCCTTGTCTGGCCTCTGTTTTTAGGTAGCCCCAAAAAGGGCATCACATACAGTATTTATCTGAATGGACTTTTTCACAGCAATAAATCCCTAGAAGTTAGAGTGACTCTGACTCTCCAGATCAGAGGTATCTCAAGTAGAAAGTACAAAGCAGTAAGCAGCCCAAAGTGCTTTGCTGAATTTGACACATATTTGCTACTACACTGAGTATCAAACAAGATCCTCAGTTTCAGACACAAACTGCGACAACAGTAACGAGTGAGTCACTGAGCTACTGGCACAATGACAGGGAAACACTTCTGCACCAGAGAACACTGTGACATACTCCAGTGTAAGGCACAACACAGCATTAGCAACAGCTTGTTACCTGAAAGACACAAAGCTTGTTCAGATTAAGTGAAATTTCTGAATTAATCATAGCTATTAGCTTTCCCAAGAACCTATTTACATTATTCAAAGCTGTAAAACCAAGTAATGTCTGTACTCAGAAAGATGGAGTCACTACCACATTCTGCTCTCTACATGCAAAGATTTCAGCTCCTTCAGATAAAAGGCAATTAGTATTTGCATATCCACTGTCAGAGCTTAGTTTTAAACTGCTGTTCAGATTTGAAGGGTTTTTATTTCACTGTGAATCCCAGAGTCCTCAGCAATTACTCCCAACAATAAGAATGACTTAGCTCAGGACTACACAAGCTAACCCAGTTTTGTAGAGCACTCTGTAAACATATCAAGTGACATACACTTGGCACTACCATTAGGTGGTCAGCATGGAGAAGACTAAGAAAAGCCTTAGGCTTAAAAACCAAAGTTAAAAATAACATATCCAAGCCCTAACAACTTTTCAGAGTGTACATAGCTCTTCAGTTTTCAAACTCACAAGCTGCTGGTGGGAAGCTTTAGCACAGCTGTACCTTACTCAAACACAATACACATCTGCACAAAAGTGTGTGTGGGAAACACTTTCAGTCCTTCCTTTCTTTCTTTACAGCTTTAGCTGCACTGTGGAGCACTCTGAGCTGCTCAAGAAACAGGTCATTTGTGGAAAATGTAACTACAACAGGCAGCAGTTTTAGCTTCTGCAAGGAACTTCCATCTATATGAGAACATTTGAATATTGATTTCTTGCTGCTGTGAAACTACCCAACAGCCTAAAATAGGTGTAGTATAATATAAACAGTTATTAAATATGCAACAGCTTTAGAAACACATTGCCTTTCAATAATGCATTCCACCTACTGCTGTGTTCCTCACTTTCTATTACCATGCAACCAATGTAAATGCAATGATTCTGAGGGGAGAATCTGCAGCTTTTAAATTAGGAGAAGCAAAGAAGGGGGACCTAGTCACGCAGCATTTTTTAAAAAATCCTAAAATGCAAGTTTACTTTTCATTTTAGAGAATGTGCTTTGTATTTATCCCACAATCCTAATGCCTGGACCAGGCAGCTCAACAAACTATCCAGTGGTGTAACACATTATTGACTAAGCTGAACTTAAGGGTCACAGTTGTATGAACTGACCAACCAACTGCAAGGGAGGATTCTAAGTAACCACACATTGTAGCACAATATTTCTGTAAAAATTCTACTTCAATTCCATGTATTTTAGTTATGCAGACTGGCAAATACAAAGTACTTACATAACTTAGTATATGTAATAGTAGAATAAAAAGATTAGAGACTGTAATGTTGGTTAAACTGATATTTATGAATCTACAATAGTATTTTCTCCTAAATAAACTAAGGTACAACTTAGTTTAATATAGACAAGAACCTCAGTGCAATATGTAGATGCTTGTGAGTACAAATCAAAACCTGGTTAATATAAATCTGAGTTTAGAAAATGAACAGAGCTAAAGAGATGACGTTATATTCAAATAATCCATAATAATCTTTATCTAAAGCAAAAGAAAGGCTGGAAAAAGCAATCTCCTATAAGTACAGAAATAAATGTCCCTTACATTAATTAATGAGCCTCTGCTGCTGGCCTTATTATAAGATTACTACAACCTTTACAACTCAGACAGTAACAGAGTAAAACCATCCTGCAGGACTTATGGTGACACACTGTCAGCTTTACAATTCATTACTGCACCATTCCAGTCACTCAACACTTAAAAACATTTCAACACATTTTGTGTTTCCCTTATAATACTGAAGAAATCAAGGAAGGTACACTAGTTTGAGGAACATGAAAAGTAAAAAATAAAATGCTTTTGAGACCATCAAGCCAATAAAAAGAATTAATTTACGCATCACTATTTAGGAGGAGGAACAGAGAAAGGTAGACCAGGAAAAGAGGAATTTAGTGCAATACCCAAGGTGAAAAATAGATTTAAGAATGGTAAATACCAGTAGGAAAATACAGTACAGCTACCAAGAATATAAAAACAGTACCAGCACAGAATAATTTCTGCCTCCCAACACAGACACCAACTAAATCACAAAACTGCCTCCTTGTAAAAGCTAAAGAAGTTTAACTTCTTATGAAATACAAAGCTCAGCAGAAAAGACCCTGGAGCCTCTCCCAGGATGGAAACTCCCTTCTGTCAGAAATAACAGGAAAAAAAAGGCAGCATGAAGACATGCTGCTTGAAATGTCTCCCAGAGGCACATGGGCTTCTCTCCAGCCTTCCTGGAAAGTTCTGTCCAAATCCAATTTTGCATCATCAAACTTTTAGACTATGGAGACACCAGAAATGAAGCCTCCTTGCACACACATGAGGAGATGGGGGGGAAAATCCTCATGAAAAACTTGAGGCCAATGAGAAGCAGATAAAACAAGAAATGAAATGTATTTCAGTTTCAAAACCATGTTTGACCATTTTCTTGGTCCCACCTTTGCCATGCTTTGGGCAGTCAGAGAGCAGACAGCATGAACAAGAATTAGAGGCTAGAAAGGTTAACAGTGCCACTCAACTGGCAGCAGAAATAGATTGCCTCCTCTTCTTGCAGGGCGTAATTATTAGAACTCCTAAAATAAGCTGCATTGGAAGAGATACTGAAGTTAGAAATGTAACAGAAGAAATAACATCACTCCTGAAATGTCACTTTTAAAATTTAAAAGCAACCTCATCCCAATCCCAAAACAGATTTACATGAAGGCATTCATAAGGGATTATTTCTTCTTGACCATAAGCAAAGAGCAATGTAACCAAAACTTGTCAGAAAATGGAGCTGCTTACCTGGATAACCAATTCCTTTGGCATTTGCATAGGGAACCCCAGAAGATCCAGGGCTATACACAGGATTCATGATTTCAGTAACTGAATCAGGAAATAAAGAAAAAGAAAACCAGTATTTACTTTAGTATAGGGGAAGCTTGAAATCTCAACAACTAACGTGGAACTGGAAACTGAGGAAACATATTGGAAGAAAATGTAACAAAGCAAAAAAGCAGCAATTCCACTACTTCTCAATATTAAAACTGTAGCTACAGGCAGGAAAGAATCACTGCAGGAAGAAGTTTCAAAGCATCCCAGCCCTCAATCAGCTAGAGAATGTCTCAGGAATGAAACATTCCCTGTTGTGGAGCACGCTCTCAAAATATTTCCATTGCCCAGAGCTCCCCGTGGTGAGCAGATCCAAACCCCTGCAGGGGTTCTCCTCTCCTCTGCCCAATCACTCAGCTTCTCTCTGCCATTTATCAATCACTCAGCTTCTCTCTGCCATTTATCAATCACTCAGCTTCTCTCTGCCATCTACCAACCTTGCTTTCTTCCCATTTCTCTTGAAGCCTCTAGGCAAGGGATGCAAACACTTATGGTCTATTGTTATTGGCACTTTGAGCCTGGCATTGCAGTCCTTTACCTTTACTGGTACTTTACCAGTCCTTTAGTGCTTAATTTTAGGCACTAAATTAACAAACCTCCAACTACTACAGCAGCAAGTGGCAAAAGACTCTGTGCATTCACAGCCAGCCCACATCTCTTGCTTCACTTCCTGCCAAGCTCTTCAGAGCCCAAGACAAGCCAAGAGTGGTGTCCAGTCATTTCTGGATGATGCATTCACACAAAAACTGGGGCCCTGCAGCCAGCATCACCCACAGGAGTAAAACCAAATCCCATTTTAAAAAGAACCTTGCATGCAAATACCAAGGAAAATAAAATTGCATTGAAGATGCTTCTCAAGTGCCTCATACAGGAATACTGTTTGCAAATATTGTTACAGTGTTTTAGAAAAAAATCTTCATATTTAAAGCTCAGCATCTTCAATCATCTGATTTTCTGCATATATATATATAGATATACAGATTTACCACTTGACAGGGGAGGTTGATGTTGGATATTTGACAAAGGTGCCTCCCCCAGAGGGTGGCTGGGCACTGAACAGGCTCCCCAGGGCAGTGCTCACAGCACCAGGCCTGACAGAGCTCAGGGAGTGTTTGGACAAAGCTCTCAGGACATGGTGGAATTCCTGGGGTGCTGTGCAGAGCCAGGAGCTGGACTGACTATCCCACATGTCCCTTCCAGCTCAGGACATCTGATTCTTCCTGCAAGCACCCAAGACAGAAAGGCACCCTATGAAACCAGACTTTGTTATTAACTGCTGATGGCTGACACTTGAACTTCCTCTTCTACACCTCGAGATGCTGTCTCACTTAAACCAACTGGGTGTTCAGCAGTTAAACAAAGCTTAACGAAATTTTGTAAATCAAGTTTATGAAACAAGGAAGTTTACTTACACATGCACTACCTCAGTTACAGAATGTGTTATGGCGGGAATCCAAGGGGAGTTTATCAGTATAGCTGCACTAATAAACCTATGGTAAGTGACTCTATAAAGCATAAATAGTTTGCTTTTTAAAGGAACACTAAAACCAGCTCCGTGCCAAGAGAATTAACAGCACCTACTACATGACAGATATAAAACAGCCATTTGTGCAAAAACAGGAATCAGTAAGTGGTGTCAGAAAGTTTATAATCAGGTTTCACAAAACATTCCAAGTCAATATAAGAGAATACAAGATTCACCAGCTTCTTGGGCTTCCTCCCCTCACTTTCCAATAATTCTAACTTACATAGAAATGCCTTTTTCGTTCAGATTTACACATGATTACATATCAAGAAACTAGAATCCACTGAGCTGCAAACCAAAGCTGCCATTTACATCACTTAGTATGAATAAAGTTCCCCAGAGCAGCGTTTTGAATCACCTGACCCACATCAAGCACCATTTGAAACGAATCTCTTTGAAAATGTTCTAACAGCAAGCTATACTCCAAGTCTGAAGTGCTATATTCCACTGAAGCCCTGTGGAGCTTTGGCAGCATTAACTCTGTGCCATCATCAACAGGTGTATTTTGCTGGAGCAGCATTTTCTTTCAGCAAGGCTGCTCTCTTCTCCCATGCTTTCTTCAGTGTATCCTTCTCTCCAAAGTCTGACCCTCACTTACTTGAAAACTTTCAGTCTGTTCTCTTTATATCTCCCTGCACTTTCTTCTCACGTGCATTTCTCCTCATCTTTCAATGTTGATTTTGTCACATTTTGTCTCTAAATCTACAAAATTTTTAGGGGCTCGAGCTTCACTTTGGTTTCAGCATTTCCCAGTTATGGGGTTAAAGGATTAAGGAGATGGAGAAACCTTTCCACTCAACACACCCTCATATCCTATAAATGTGCTGCTCCTCCTTGCAGTCCCTACAGCAATTAGGAGAAAAGACTCTGGAACCTTCTCACCATTCTGAGTGGCAGTGAACAAACAGAACTGTCAGGTGGAAACTCAGCAAGGCCCTCCTGTGAATATTTAGGCAAAATACACAAAAAAAGCCCAACTATTAGAAATATTAGTAGACAATGACTGCAGAACAGCACACGGACATACACTATGGGAGATGACTTGAAGAGAAGCCACACAAAAACGAAGAGGTAGAGAAAACAGACAGAAAATGTCAGACAACACAGACTTGATCTCAAAGGAAGTACAGACAGAGAGAGACAGGAACTCCACTTAAGGAAGGGGAAAAAACCCTGCAACACTGGCAGCCTCAAGCTGTTCACTTCCACTTCAAATGAATCCATGCTTCCAGCTTCACATGTGTACACACACACACAAGTTAATTCAGCTTTGGTGGGACAGGGATGTACTTTCCCCGCTGACAGACAGGTCAGGGCCACCAGACTACACAAAGCCCTCGCAGTCTGCAGGGCAGACAAAACACCAGACCACTTCTAATTAAAAATAATTATTTTCAGGTCTTCTCTGAAGGATCCAACATGTGTAAGTATCATTATGTAGTATTACCCGGTGGTTGCAACCATCCCACTCTTACCATAATTTTCCTTGGAAAGGCATCTGTTATACTGAGATGTGGAACCTTGCAGTCCACTTCCCTGGAATGCTCCAAGTCCACATCAAACACTGCTATAAAGGGAACCCAAAGAATCCCTGCCTTTCAACTGCTTTGTTGGCATTCCCTCCAAAGCATTCTCATGTTAATGGATATGCAAATCAGTGTCTACAGTGCATCACTGTGTATAAATTGCACAGAGCTAACTGTACACGGATTATTCTTTCAGCTGAAATGAAGGCAATCACACTTATTAAAGATGCTCTGATTAAAGACTGCACAAGGATGGTGGGAAGTGCAAACCCTCACCTTTCACTCTTGCCAAAGCCAGGCAATCAAACCTCAGTCTTCACCAGGGCTCTCAGAGCTCATCTTGGTACAGACACCAGGACAACCATCCTCCCCTTCAATCCACGTTTTTGGAAGCTGAGCACAAAGGCCAAGCACTGCTAATGCTGAGGCTCTAGCATTTCCAATTGGATCTGGTTTGCACACAGCTTTTCCTGCTACACTGGGAACAAGCATGTTTCTAGGAAACTCTGCTTTTAAAAATCATTTCACAGGGATGAATGTAAAATCCCACAGATCAATGCAAACACTGTGAGACAAACTGTACATTCCTTTGCAACACATGAATTTTCTCATTCCTGATTTTCAAACTTGTGCAGAAACAAGTGCCAGAATAAGATCTACCAATCTACTGCTCTTTTTATGGCAATTCCATCACAAGAGCTGGAGAAGAAACTCCAAACACCTTGGCTAAAGCACACTACTGTGGTCCAGTAATACTTTCCTTTTGGATCTTAAGCAGACTCACACACACTAAGCCACTGCAGTAGTGTTTAACATCAATCCATTCTGGAACACTTTCAGGATGCCATTTGCCATGAAATTGCACAAACGACCCAGTTTCCACTTACTAAGTTACTTACCATCTTAATAATGCTCCCATTTTTTACCCGTTTGACTTCCAGTCAAAGGATAATACAAGTAAAACACATAAGTGCCTGGTAGCTCGTCATGTAAAAGAAGTAATTTCCACTGCTAAGTAGCAAAGAAAACAGTTCAGGACACTTCAAATAACTGACAATTAAAGTCTCAGTTACACTATGTTCTGTTAAAACTTCACCCACCAAACAGGCCATTTGATGCAAATCCAAGGCCAAATAACAGGCACTTTTCTCACAATTACTTTAAAAAAGGGGGCTCATATTATAAAGACCAAGACAAGGCAGCCCATGCTGTACCAGTACCGGCAGGTAGGATTTAATTTCTTCCATTCATCCTGAGACCTCACAAAAGGTGACTGAATTTTCCCAGGAAGGAGGAAAAGCCTGGGGTTTATGGTAGCCCAGGAGTGCAGGAATCAGAGCTGACAGAAGTGCCATGCAGCTGGCAAACCATCCCTGCTCTGGGACCCCTGACCAGGACAGATCAGCCCAGCTGGCTGCCAGCTCTCTGGGCTCTGCTGGAGGAGTTTTGGATAAGGGATTGCCAGTTTTCCACCCATCAGCTGGAGACAAGTCCCCAAATGGCCAAGAGCAGCTGCAATGCAAGGAAGGGAGCAGGACTGGACAGTGACAGGACAGACTGAGGTTGCAGAAGCACAGCCTAGAAAAGGACAGTGAACAACTTTGCTCAGAGTTCTCATATAAAGTGAAATACAAAGCTGGAACTCTCATTCCATGCAAGGCTTCCTCCCCTGCTCAACAACAAGATGTTGTCATAGAGAAAGAATAAGACAACTCCAAGCATTCTTCTGCCTGTATTTTTGTGTGCATGCCTTCGTTTTGAAAAAGGAATGGAGCAGTTTAGGCTTTTTAACCCTTTCTAGTGAATACAACTCTCACCTGTAAGCCTGATTTACCCAGGGTTTGCTAGGGGTTTTCTTTCTGTGTAAAATACAAATACATTAACACCAACACTACTTGTACCCAGTGTCAGTAAGGACAGAGACATAGTAAGATGTGAAAGACCCAACAGTTTCATATGTCATTCACAAAAAGAAAATCTACACAAAAAAACATAATGCTAAGCTCCTGTTTGTGATCAGACTTTATACATTGTGGCATTGCTTTAGTCTTCAAAATATCCCAGAACATTACCAAAACCTTCTTCAAAAAAACCCTCCTAACTTATGGAAGCATTAAACAAACTGCACAATATTTCTCAAAGCCTACAATTTCTGTTGTTGCTATGGCACAAGGGGACAGAAGTTGCCAGCTCCAATCCCTGCATCTCCTGTGTAACTTTGAATTTGTGTGTGTATTCTCATCTCAAACAAGTCCTCAAATCACCAAGTCCTTACTGTAAGACTCATAGAAACCCATCTATTGCCAAATTGAGGGGAAGTTAATCAATTAAGAGAAAAGAAAAAAATCTAATT
The DNA here is from genome assembly GCA_024734555.1 of Trochalopteron elliotii. Lineage (NCBI taxonomy): Eukaryota > Metazoa > Chordata > Aves > Passeriformes > Leiothrichidae > Trochalopteron > Trochalopteron elliotii. Next base: position 394,012 of record JANPWX010000233.1, read on the forward strand.
GGAAAAATGTAACTTCACGACATGAAGGAATTGCATTTAGAACTTTCCAGTTAAGCCCCAGAGCTCTGCTTCTTCCTAAAATCCTATAAAGCACTTTTTTTCATTAAATTAATTTTCAGTTTATTCCTTATTACTTTCTGAAATAACACGAAACTGTCGCAAACCACAACGAAGACGGAATTCCCAAAAGCCTCCTAAGTCCTCCTCCTTCGCAGCCTCAGAGTCGGAGTGTGTAATTACCACCCCGAACGCGCAGGGAAAGGCTGCCTTCTGCGAGCGTGGAAGTTTTATGACACTGACAATTACACATCTTGCAGCAAAATCGCACCAGAGCAGACAGAAAGTCTGCTGGCAGGAGGTAACACGCACACCGCGATTCAACATTCAAAACCAAATCAAACCCAGCTCTCCTGCCCCTGAGAGCTCGGTGACTGCCCTCAACGAATCCTTGACTTTTTCCCTTTCTCAGAGCACAGATTTCACCATTTGGCCGGTGTTTACACGGCTCCAGACGATGCAGAAAAGCACCGCAAGCCCCATTTGTACCTTTTCCCTTCCTGCCTCAGCAGAGCCCACCGAGGGCCGAGGCTGGATCGCTGCCTGCGGCTCACAAAGGTACGGGCAGCCCGCACACTCGGCCCCCACGCCGTCCTCACACGCAGCCGCAGCCCCCGATGCCGCGGATCGGCCGGAGCCCTCATGACGACACCCTCGATTTTCACCAACTTCCCAGCCGGGCGATGCCGCGCTGCCATCACCCCCCGGGCCCGCCGTGCCCTGAGGCGCGGGGGCCGAGGCGCGGGAGGCCTGCG
>JANPWX010000233.1:409223-421179 GCA_024734555.1 Trochalopteron elliotii
TTTTTTTTTTTTCTGGGATAACCAGACTTTGTAAACTGGTCTTGGCATGAAAGTAGTACCTGACTTCCATAAATTGAATTCTGGAGTAGGTTGCTATATCAGAATTGCTTTGCTGGTGGGCTGATGGTACGTGTTCAACCCTGCCTGTCTCTAATAAAATTTTACTTTTGAGCATAGGTACTTTACAGGATTTAACAGCTGCTCTCTTTCTACAAAGTCAGCTTTCTAAAATTACAAGGCTGGATGCTGAACTTTAGATGAACCTATTTCACTTGCTTTTCCTCCTATCAGATACCTTCCTATCAAGAAGGTATCTACTCACAAAAATATTACAAATATTAATTCATCATACAACAGTAGGAGTTAAATTTGATAGACAGAAAAATAATCAAATAAAGACAATTCTGTAGCACCACATATTGATGGAATGTGGCTTACAAATGTCAATAAACTTCTGTAAACAGTTTACTAAGAAATTGAAGGCAGTCAATCCAATGAAAATGGACACAATAAGCTATTCACAGCTCTGTATTGCCTTGCCCTTCAGAGTCTTGCATTTGGGCACAGGGACAATGCTTGGTGTGGAATCTGTGTTACTTGATGTTTCTTAATGACTATATAAAGCTCTTCTAAACTGGATTAAGTCTGGTATTCTTTCTAACATCCTTCTTCCCTCATGTAATCCACACCTGAGAGGGGACACAGGACACAGCTCTGAAACATCTCTGAGAAACTTCAGTTTTGTTTGAAAAGGAAAAAAAAAAAACAGAACAAATTAATAACTCTGAGTATCATGAGCTCCCTGCATTTCTGCAAGTATCCAGAAAATACCAGATACACCCTTTCTAAACAAGCTCTGGCTTTGTGACCTTGTGGTACAAGTCTGATCAGTTCCATGGAATTTCCCCTGCACTTTCCTCCCAGTTCAGCTGGCTGACCTCAGCCTCACAGGTTCTTTTCTTTGCCAGTGCAGAAGCTTTCTGCAGCAAAGATAAAGACCAAAACAAACCCTTCCAAAGTGAGATCCTCATGACAGACACGGTGGCTGCAGCCCCTTGGTTTGTGCTTCAATCCAGCCCCTGTTCTGCAGGCAGCAGCTGCACTCCTGTTCCCACATCTGCAGCCCTGAGAGTGCTCCAGGCCATGGCAGGGCACAAGCTGATGCTTTATATAGTTATTATATAGCTTTATATAGTCATTAAGCCATTGAGGGCTGCAAGGTGAAGAGACAATGCAAATATCCTGATGCTACAGCCACCTTGCAAGTCTTGAATGAACCAGAGCCTGAAGCAGGTTTTAAAGTGAGCCAAAATGCAAGACTAAATAGCCAATTATCCCCCTAAACAATAACTTTGAAAGAAGTCCAAAGCAAATATGGACAAGCTACTGATAAGCAGATATTGGTGTGCTGCACATCCTCTGGGGGTTGTATTTCCAACGTTTTCTATTTGTGTAGGCAGTCAGGCACTTCTGAAGTCTTGCTGGCTCATAACAGCCACATCTCACCAGAGTAAGAGCTCCAGCAGTGAGAACCTTTCCCCTGGATCTGTTCTTCCTGGGAAACTGAGCTTTTAAAAAACCAGTAATGTCCTCTCAGCTGCAGCAAGCATCTTCCATATCCATGCTGCTCCCATAGCACTGCATGTGACGAGTGCTGGAGGATGTAAATCAAAAGAGAATTCTTCTCAGCTGTCCCCATCCCCTTGAAAGCTCTGCTTATCCCCTGGTGAACTGAGTGCACTCAGTGTATCACAGACAGGAGAATAATTAGGCTACTGTCTCCATCCCTGCAGCGTGTACCTCGCTCCGTGCCAGTCCTGTCAGCTGAGGCTGGCAGAGATGATTCCAGCAGTGATGTTGTTTCCTTCAGGCTCGTGGTATAAAGAGTGACACCAGGAACCAGATACTCCCTTCTTCCCTATCTGGCAGTCTTTTGATCCAAGTACAAATGGGAGTCCTATTACAACTTGGCATCGTTTTCGCCTCCATTTCGTGTGAAACCAAAGAGCTCCCAGGAGGTCAATGAAGGTTTCTGATGAGAGCAAGTGCAGGGAGGAAAACAGAAAAAAATCCACTTGCAATTAATGGGGATGTCTGTGCTGTATTTCTCTTACAGTTGCATTAGTTGTGGAGATGATGTGTTTTATTCCCACGCATACTTCATTAATGAAATATTTAAAAAACCCTGACAAGTTCCTAAGTAAACCATTGGGAATGCTTTAGATTTTATATACAGGCCTTTGCTGCAGCTCCTCTAAGCAGCTCCTTCTGTCATCATCAGCTCTTGAATGCAGAGCACAAAGGGCTGGAGGTGAGAGCAACACTGGCACAGAGGTGAGAGCATTAATGCCATGCAGAGGTTTGACTGATAAAAACAGAAAAAAGATGCAAAGCACCTGGCACTCAGCTGGGCAATGGCAGCAGCCAGGCCTCAGATGGAAGTCTCCAGGAATGATGATTACAGTGCACAAGTGCTAGGGAATTCAACTCAGCAAAAGGAAAGCATGTGAGACTCAGAGATGATTATGTACATTTAAAGGGTAATACAAGTATTGAAGCCTTCCAGCATTTTTTAATGTAGCTGTGCTTTTACTGGGACAAGCATTATTTAGCTTATTGGGCAGAGCTCTGTGGTACTGCAAAGCAATACAATATTAATGAGTGTTATAGATAGTTCTACACCCTTCCCTCTCCCCCAAGGAAAGAGCAGGCAGATCCTTACCCAGGCTCTGGAAAAATGACACAGTTGTGAGGGTTGGAGGCACTGCTCTGGTTGAAGCCAAAGCTATCTTTGAGTCAGAGTGACTGCATGAACCCCCATGCTCAGCAATCCTCTTGAACCACATTTTCCAAACATTCCAAGATAGAAATCCTAGATCCAGGATGTCTCTACTCGGTGGTAAACTCCTCAGATACCTTCCTCAGGAGAAGGATCACTTTAGGGTTTCTGTTTATTCAATGGCACCCTTAAAAAGTGAAGTTGAAAAGAAGAACACTCCTAAAGAACTGAATCTGAGATGGGTGGAAGCACTCTCTGGAAAGGCCTTTCTGTCATCCTGAGGGAATCTAAAACAAGTACTCTGCCCCAGTGCCTAAATGACGTGTCTGAAGTTTGATGGGATGAATTGGTACCATAGAAGTGTTTGAAAAGTGCCTCAGAAAATTAAGAAGCAGGATGATCCACCTTCTTGGATTATTTATAACATTCATTCCTAACTGCTTCTTTAGGCACCTAATAAATTGGTGAGTCTACACTTCCAGCTACACAAATAGGGACAGCCTGAGGAAGCTTCCAGGAAATCCTACTACACATTATAACTTGGCTGGCTTCATTTAGCAGTGGCATTACCACATTACAGGGGCTCAGTGGCTGGCAAAGGAAAGGGCACCATGAAGGGACTCAGAAATTAAATGTTTCCAGATTAGTGATTTTCATGGATTCATTGAATTCAAAGCCAAAAGCACATTCAGTGCATCTGAACTTCCACCTGCTGAGCCCACCACATATTCACACAGGTATGCAGCATGTTTCCTTTCACCTTTAGAGCATACCTTCCAATGAGCTGGCCCACTTTGAATTTAAAACTTGAAAGAATGACCAGGGACCAGCAGCAGTTTATTTCAGGAATTACTCACTATGTTACTGCATCAAAACCACCAATTAAAATACTTTGTCTGCAATGCAAGAATCTCAACACTGATGTAAGGGCTTTCAGGTTGTGCCATGCAGAAGTTCTCTTTAGAGATACAATATTAACCTTTCAAAGCCTCATTAGTTAGATACAAACACCTCAGAGCTCCAGAAAAGTAAGGGCAGATGTGTAGAGTATGTACTGATGTGTTTGGTGTAAATGTTGTTGTAAAATAAATGGATACCTGATTTTCTTGTTGGCTCCAGGTCTCTGAGGAGTTGTCACACACCAGTTGACAGGAGCCAATCCTTGCTGAACATGAGGGCTGGGGACATGGGTTTTTTTTTTCCTGCACTGGCCCAATGCTTTGATTCAGCCCTGACACCTATCAATTTGAACAGTCCCAGCAGAGTGCCTGAAGTAAACACCTCTAATATGCTGAATTAGGACTGCTGGATCTCAAATTGGGCTAATTCTGAGGGAACGTGAACTCTCTTAATATGCCTTAAATTTTTAAAGTGCTTGTTCTCCAGTAGTTTTTCTCTTACTTCAATTACAGCAGGGCCTGGTTGAGACCAAACCCCAGTGTGTAGGGGACCACACAAAACACAGCAGGAAAAAAATCATGTCCCACAGATCTTACATTTTTCTGAAGGTTTGTGACTTTTTTAGAATCGAGTGACACTTGAACAAAGAATGTTTGAAATATGCTGTTCATTTTTATGTCTTTGGCTGAAATAATTCCTTTGAAGACCTGGGTGTTGGTTGAATATTATGGTGGTTGGAAACCAGCCAGTGCACCCTGAAATACAGACACAGCTGACAATAAAACCACAGTGAAACCACAATCCCTGAAATCACTCTATCTGCTTTTCTTACTTGAATGGTTTTGGAAAACAGCTTTCTGCTTTGGAGCCAACTTATTAACCTTATCAAAGTAAATAAACAGAGGTCTCAGAGATGGGTTGTATTAATCCTTTTTATACAGCTCTGTTAAATAAGTTACTGGAGGAAAGGCTGCCTCTGTCTGTGTACACACACAGACACACCCAAGCCTCTGTCCTTACTGTGACACAAACAGCAGAACTTTCCATTTCTGGTCATTCTTAGATCATGGGTCAAGTCGTGTAAAGAGCTTTCAGTGTGTGCTCAGAAGCCTTTTCTATACAGATGAGGTTTTCAGCAATTGATCCACACACTGTTAAAATCAGTTGCATATTGGCTCCATGCCTGGAGCTTAATTGCTCCCATCACTGTTTTCTGGTGAATGCTTTCTGCAAGGTACATAGGAATTGTCAAGTAATTGTCTCCAAAGCTTTTGTATATGCAAAGAACATTGATATGGAGACTGTTATCCTCCTAGATTTACAAACTACTGCAGAAACAGGCACTCCATAATATTCCTCACTACATTCCAATGCTTTACGTTAACAAAGGGGAAATAACTTCATGTGCTCCAAATGGAAATCTTCACAATTTTCATTTTGTTTGCATTTTACAATTACCTGCAAACACTTCCAGACCTGACACAGTGAGGAGGTAAAAGAGAACATTTCTGCTCTGCTTCAAATCCAATCTTAGCAAAGTTTAGACTGCCAGACACTGTGCTGTCATGTTAGTGGTGATGCAGAGAAGGGATGTTTCTTAGTTCAGCCTAGGCATTTACTTCCATCCTTTGTGCCTTTCTGGAAAAGGCAAATCTGGGTGCAGGCTGGAAGGGAACTAGCAAGAAGTCAGATTTATGGTGGAACATTACAGCAATCTGTAGCTGTGCTCAGATGGATAAATTCTCCTGATTGCTTCCTCAGGTGCCCACCTCCTTCCAACTGTACAAGTTGAATGCTGGTGCTAAATGTTGAATTCTCTGTTCCAACTCTTGCAGCCCACAGGTCTAGAAGGTCTTTGCTTCAATATCTGGGTATGTGCAAAATATCCAGTCCCAGAAGTGACAGAGTGGAAGTTCAAAGTGAACAAGAATAAATGAGAATGATCATTCAGAAGACCTAAATACAGAGGGGTAGATGAAGAGAGACACTTGTGAGACACACTTCCATGCTGGCCCTTTCCTTGCCTGGCAGGAGATAATTTGCTCCTGGCTTGTCTTAGCAACAACCACTGGCACTATGCTGGGTAGCAGCCCTGGCACTGCCATGTGGTCAGAGCACCTCAGTGGGAATACACAGCTTGACAGAAATTATTCTTAACAAAGAATTCTGAGTACCTGGCTTTGGGCATGTGAAATGCACTGGCCCTCTTACAGGGCCCTGGTTCTGAAAAATAACTGTTGGATTTCCTATGATCACTCGGAAAAAACCAGAATACCTCAGCAGATCTCAGCTGTAAAATAAAATACCATCAGTCAAGCAGCTCTACTCCTAGCCAGAGCTCCTGCTGTTAATCAAAAGGCATGCAGAGGCTTTTGGGAGAGGCAGGTATTGGAGTCTGTCCCTAGGAAAAACAGAAATCAAACACAAGCATGTCCCACACATATCAGTGTAGCACACAGCACACTAATTCCCAAGAGGCAATGGATATTAATCTTCCACTTCATGTCAGTTCCAGTCTGACTACTGGAAAAGAAGGGAAAAAATGGGCCCTAATGCAAAAGCCTCTGAAGACATGGTGATTTCTATTGATTGCAATGTTTGCCAGGTTGGGTTTGAGAGGGCAGATTCAATGTGCATTTGAAGACAAATAGAACCAGGTTTTCAGAGTAAGATGAGGGAATTGACTTTTAATTTACCAGTTCCAGCAAGCTTCAAGAATGAAATTAGGCAAAACAGATGCCCCCTCACCAACAGTTCTTCCAAAGTCCCAAATTACAAGCAGCATGTAACTGAAGAAAAGGTTAAAAAATAGTCCTAGACCAAAATATAGATTAGGAGCTTCTCTGCTGGTGGCCATTGGACTGTGGCAGTCTGATGAGGGAACACAAATATTTGACATTTGGCAAGGGGAGGTGTAAATCTGTTTCACCACAGTGGCACAGATTTTCTAGGTGACTGCATCTCATTCTTGCTATCCCTGTGCTTTAGTCCCTCAGTGAAAATGAAGTGTAATTATTCTTTTGATCTCTTCTTTCCTTGACACATTTTTCTTTTGGCTATGACTGGAAATCTCCTTTGTGCATGTAGCACTGTCTTTAAATGCTAATGGAATAGTACAGCCAATGTAAAGTAAAGGTGAGAGTCAAAGCTTAGATAATTCAGAGGAAATGCTCCCACTGATGCTGGCTGACTGTCAGGCCCAAACACAGTTATTAATGGATACAGAAATGTTTTGTACTGAGTTTTTCTTCTCTTCCTCTTCAGAGTGGCTGCAAAGAGACAGGATCTTTTCTGCAAGTTGCAAAGCATCTAACCCATCCCTGATAATCCCACGCCTTTCAAAACTGCCTACAAATAAAAGTGAGATGCAAAACTCTGTTCCTGCCAACCAGGCCCCATCAGCAACAGTGAAATGGCTTTCTGGTGGTGTGACCTGCAGGGATGTCTGATAAGCATGTGGTCTTTCTCCTGCCAGCTTGTTTTTAATCAGATCTGAACAATGGAAGCTGACAATGAAATGCCAGAGTCTCACCCAGAAAGTTCCTCAGCTTTTGGCTGGTCTTTTTGTTTGTCTGTTGTTCTCAGTGTACTCTGCAATCTGCTTCCAGAGAGCTACACTGGCCACCAGGAAGCTGCAGATGCCTCTCATTTGAACGTGCCTCTGTGTGCTGTTTCCTCTGTAGTGAATGTCTGAGGAGATCACTTCATTGCAGAAATGAGGAGTCTGCAGTGCTCCACAAGCCACAGGCCAGGAGGAGGTAAAGGAGAGCAAGCATGGTTTCAGTTAGAGGTCAAGGAGGAGCATCCTCTACCCTTGTCACAGCCAAGTCTCTCACCCTTGCTGTCAGTATGCAAGAGCTAATCCTGCTCAAGCCTTAGCTCACAGATTTTTCTAAGAAAATACACTTTTCCTAAGGCATTTGAGTTCTTGAGTTGCTCTGAAACTGTTTCTCAGTTCTGTCAACTCATCTGATGCTCACATCACCTTTAGCAAAATCCAGTTTTTAAGGTTAATGGCAGCTGTGAAGACAAGAGGCACAGCCTTTCCTGCCTGTCTGCAGTCACTGTGTGCCTCCATGACCCCTGCTCAAACAGGGTCATCCCAGAGGACATGGCATGGGATTGTGTCCAGAGGGGTCTGGATTATCCCCAGGGAGGGAGACTGCACCAGCCCTGGGCAATCTGTTCCAGTGAACCAGCACTGCACAGCAAGGAAGTTCTTCCTCATGTTCAGGTGGAGCTTCCTGTGCATCATTTTCTGCCCATTGCCTCTTGTCCTATTGCTTGGCACCACTGAGAAGAGCCTGGTTCCATCCTCTTGGCACCCCCCTTTAGATGTTTACACACAGTAATGAGGTCCTCTCTCAGGGGTTTCTTCTTGAGGTTGAACTGGCCCAACTTCCTCAACTTTTCCATGTAAGAGAAAGGCTCCAGTTGATGCCTTGTTGGGACTACCTAAAAACAGAGGCCAGACAAAATTAAAAGAATAAAAAGCAGTTCTATTTATTGAAGGGCCTTCAGGTACATTTAAGGCAGACAGAGACCCCCAGGGGCTACACCCAAAATGAACAATGGGTCATGGGTTTTAACATTTTTTCTAAGTTTGGTCCATTTGCATATTGTGGTTAATCTTCCAGTTACAGCTTCAGGCCATGAAGTCATTTACCCCAAGTTTGCTCCCCCCAACTCAATTTTACATTTCTCAGGGTCTGAGGCAGTGAGGTGTCCTTGACTCCCAGGCCTGGAGGGGAATTGTTGTGTCTGACCAAAATGTGAGGGCAGCAGCTAACACTGTACATGGAGTTTAGAGCTACACACTAAAGAATTGCAGGACTATAAATACTTGAAAAATATAAAAGCTTAAATCCTAAGGCATCACAGTGCCCAGATTATTAGCACGTGCTGCAGTCTGTGGTGCTGGGGTCTGAGCACTGGCCAGGTTCAGCTGGAGCAGAGCCTGCAAGCACCCTGCCCATTCCACATGCATTATACACCTGCTGTGCTTGGCAATTCTGTGTTATGTTTTCCTACATGGACACATTTTTTTTAGCAGATTTGAGCAGAACAAACCCCAAAGTAATTTAAAAAATCTGTGCTCTTCACTTCAGCTCCTCCCATGTAAGACAATCCTCCTGCCAGCAGACATGTCTGTGGTTCTCAGGAGGGAAAGCTGTGCTCTGCATCCTGTCCAGGGCCTCCAAACCACCCCACAGGAGCCCCTTCAGCTGGGGACACTCCTCTCATGTGACACCACAACACAAACTGATCCCACAGGGTCATTTCTGCAGGCAGAATCTGCCAAGGAATTTTAATCATGGGTGCAGGTGAATTACCCATAGAAATGGCAGGAAGAGAAAGCCAAGAGCTTTTTCCACTGGAGACATGGAAGTGTGCTAAGACAGTCTGCAGAAAGATTTTTTCCAAGTCTATGGTTTACCTTTCTGCTCGGGACTATTATACACATGGCTAAGACAATACAACCTTCTGGAAAAACAGAAATATGTTCTTTTCCACCTCCCTTTCATCAGGGAAACTTTATAGGCTATGTATGAGCTACTGCAACCTGGCTTAGTTTCCCAAACAGTCAAGCTTGCTTTATTTCTGGACCTATCTTCTGCTCTGCTATTCTCACCTAATGCCTAACTACTTTCATAACCTTTATATTTAAGCTTTGAAACACTAATAAATAATAACCATATAGCCCATTTGGAGTCCTAGTTCTTTGAATTCCTTATTCAGGTGTTCTCCAGCAGCAGCTCTCCTGATCCTTCTGCTGCAAGCAGGGCTCTTTGATCAAATAATAGTTTACTTGATTTTACTACTTTTCATTTCATTAACTTGTAAGCAATGCTGATTCTGAAAAAAAATTAGCTTGATTGAGCATGTATTAGTTGGAGTAATATTAATAGTAATAATTATAATACTTAACAATGCTGGCATGTATTTTGTTTGAAATGATTTTTCTTAATGCATATGTATATTCTGCTTGGTTTAGAGTCTAATTATATTTTATGAATCAAAGTATGAAATTTGAAATTTAAATTTCAGCTGAAGACCCTCAAATGACTGTAAGAATTCAAATGCTCAGTGTTGGTGGCAATCAAAATTTAGCATATATTGAAGAGATGTATTATGTCAGCTGCATTATGTCAAAGAATTAGAAGTCACATACGGCTCAATTTTTCCAAACAGCAATTTCTTAGGTGTTTAGAAATTTAATTTGCCAGCTCAGTTTTAACTGGTATGTTGTAACTATGATGGGGAAGTTGAACTTCAGCCTTGGTTGCTTTGATTCAGGACAAGAATGGGAGTAGAAAAACACAAGGTTTGGTAAGTCTTTAACATTCCAAACATTTTTTCAAAATTCTTAGTGAGGGATGAATCTTCCATCATGCTTTGGAAGTTACCAGACTGACAGTGCAATTATGAACAGGCTGAACATTTCAACAAAAGCCTTCACTTTCACACTTCACTGCCAAATGACTTGAAAAGAAATCCCCAGTTGTAATAGTATTCACCTAAATATTCTAGTTCTTTTGCTCAGGGTATTAACACTCAGGCCTTCAGCTGTGTAGCAAAGCTAATTAGAAACTTGCTGATCAAAGTTTCCTCAGCAAATGAGAAGCCCAATATGTTTAATTCAGAAGATCTCAGAATGATAAGCCTAAGAGATGTTTCACTTTCTGGCAGCCTGAAGATATGATCTTGCCTGGATGTGTGCCTCTGTCCTGCACCCTCAGATGGGATTTGTGTGGCTCTTCCTGTGGTGGGTTCACAGCCCTGACCAACCTTCCAGGGTGGGTACAGTACAGGGCATGGGCCCAGACAGCTGCAAACCAGTCCTGATGCTCTGTGCCCATGGAAATAATTCATCCAGGAAACACCTGACAGTTGTCTGATGAAGTTTAAAATGGTTTTAAACCTAGTATGTTTTATATAAAATAAATAAATGTCATGTAATTCATATAAATAAAGTTTTATATGAACCCAGACAGCCAATGCTTTGAACACATGCCAAAAAGGCAGCTATCCCCTAGGGACTGTTCACCCAGGGTACGATCTGCTGCATTCCCAAATCCTCAAGAGGGGTATTTTTCATTCCAGAAGAAAACTGCTCCCTCCCCCAGTGTAAAGGTTGTCTTGCCTTCCACCACTAACCTAATACCTCCATTTCTGAAAATACTTTTTCACAATGAATGGTGACAGTTTTAGCCTCACAGAAAGGACTCCTACATAAATAGAATTTGACCTACTCAAATCTCATTTACTGGTGGTTTCTGAAACCTGTTCTGTTCACAGATAGATGACCTCTTTTTATCCCTCCTGTTCTGCCTACACCACTTCTCTGGTCCTTCAGAGATACATGAAAGCAAAGGCTCCACTACAGCCTGAAGTGCATGGTCACAGGCTTTCTATGTAATTTCTAGTTAGAACTGCTGTTGTGCTCAAGAAGAGATAATAGATGGGTAAGAGGAAGTTGAGGAGCTTGTTGACAGATTAAGTCAAATTGTAACTATGATGAATATTATTTCCGTATTATCTAGTCTTAAAGAGATCGATCAAAGCAAACAAATTATTTTTTTTTTCTTTTTACTTACACTTGTTATAATAGTGGTATTCCCTCCTAGGCTGCCAGAATGAGCCTGGTTAAAGTTCTAATAGGAAATCCCATCAATCAAGGGAAATACTACATCTCCATAGGAGGTTGTTCTCATTTGAGGAATGGAAACACAATTAGAATGAGGGAGCTAACAATGAACTGGTGGCACAGTGCAGTGCCCGTGAGCGCCGGCGGAGCGGCGTGCGGGCAGCACTGACCCCAAGGGAGCGCAGAGCTGCCAACGCAAGCACGGCCCCGGCTGCCTTATGTAAGAGGTCACAGACCAGCCGGCCTTTCCTGGCTTCCCACACCTGCGTGACCGCCTGAACAAAGCGTCTGCTCCTCTCTGGTGCTGTTCCATGGTGTGAGATCAGAAACTGTCGAAGAAAAGAAAAAGCCTGATCGCTTTAGTGCCGTGAGGCCGCCACCGTGCCAGCCGCTGGCTCGGGCAGGAGGCGATGATGTATTTAGAGCGCCGGGAAAGCGCGTGTCGCGGCGGGGACAGGCATTAACGGGAACGGGGTCACCGTCCCGCCGCCCGCCGTGCCCGGCGGAGCCTCTGCCGGGCTGAGTGCATTCCCCCCACGCCGCCGTGCCCAGCGCAGCCGAGCCTTTGCCAGGCCGGGCACATCCCCCCGCCCGCCGTGCCCAGCGGAGCGGGGCCTTTGCCGGGCCGG
>JANPWX010000233.1:421556-439375 GCA_024734555.1 Trochalopteron elliotii
AGGGCTGGGACGGAGCCGCAGCCCCGGCAGCGCCGGGCGCTGGCTCGAAGAGCACAGACGGCTCACGGGGAAGGGCCCGCGCAGCTGGGCCGCAGCCAGGGAGCTCCAGAAATAGAAAACTTGCGCCGTTCAAAGCGGGAGGGGGCGGGTAAGGTTACGTTTGAACGCTGAGCTTCCTGAACTCTCCCCGAAGTACTGAGAGAAAGGTAACCGTGGGGTGTCTGTGGGCACTGCTGCTCACCGCCGGCTCAGCTCCGTAGCTGGGAGTGGTGTCCCAGCCCTCTCCATCTACATGGATCGGGTCCACTGCTAGCTCAACTGCAGTAATCAAAATTGCTCTAGTGATTACAAGCTGCAGGGAGAAACACTTGATTGGTTTTAAAGTGTGTTTTTCCAAGAAAGGGACTGGAAGAGACTGTTAGATATTCCACATTACATTCCATGCAGAAAACTGCTGTTCCAGGGAGCAGAAAGGAATAGTCCTACCCTTTTGCTGGATCTACTGGAAACTCGAGTTCAGTTTAGAGTGCTGCTACTTTTAGATTTCAGTCACCAAAACACGTTTATTAATATTCATTATAAATTAATTTATCTTTGGTTATGTTCCATTTTTCCTGTTGGTGGCACTGGGCTAGTTTAACAAGCAAATACTGTTCAGATGCAGCTGATCTTGCTAGGCTATCTTCTAGCTCTGCAAATATGCTTTTAAACTTCATGTGGGTGGACTGTGAATACTGAAGGACTTCAAATGAGCCCTTGTGCTTAAAAAGGACAGGGAAGAATATCTAATTGTTTTTGCACCTCCTACTCTTAAGTGCTGACAGATTGTTCTGTGTGATTCCTTGCTCTCTCTCCAGAGGTGAAGTTTTGGTCACTTAAACTCTGAACTGGTAAAGGTAGTTGTTGCCTCTGAGGTTACAGGCAAGGTGCTGAAGCCCTGTTTGTTCTTGTAGCTGTAGACAGCTCTGAGACATTCTGAATGTGAGACTTTGTGAGCTGTTCTGTAATCACAGGCAGAACTCAATTTGTCAAGGGAGAGGTTTTCTTCTTTGGTTCTTCCCCTTTTTGTGTCTGAGTTAAATCTAGTTATGCAATTGTGTAACAGTAGGTTAAAAGGTAGCAACAACATTCCATGGCCTAGTCTACTTGCAGCAGAACTGAAGTTCGTGCAAATTCTTTTTTGGCTTATAAACTGTGAAACAACCTCCAGAAGGAGTAATTTCACCTTACTGGGCAAACTGGAGGACATGGAAACACCACTAGAGACACCCATTCCTGTGAAAATGAAGAGCAAGTAGACTGTTTCCTTGTGAAGGAGAATCAAGGGGACAGAAGCCCGTGCTGGGGTGGTGGCAGAATGAGGCTCAGGTCCTTTTACTGCTTTGTTACTTTGGAAGAATTAATTGGCCTCTGTTTTTGGAGCTCTCTCTGCAGACAGGTGACAAGAACATGCTCAGAGCCCAGAGCAGGACCAGGTGACCATGATTAAAGCAGGACAGGGGTGTGACACTCCCACTTTCAGTGGGCTCTCAGCAGAATCTCTCTTTTCCCAGCAGGCTGGTACAAAAGTCAAGAATAAGAGGTTTATGCTGGAGTTCAAACTTTACCTGCAGGTGGTTCTCACCATCGTATCCAAGCCTGTGCAGGATGTGGCATTCCTTAAATATGAAATCCTGATGGTTATAATCTTGTGTGCTACAGTGTTTGCCCAGTACTCTGAAGAGGATACAGCTACAAGTAATATCCATTAGTTCAGGAAACAGATGGATGCTTACTAGCTTTATATTTTACTAGAAGATTGCAAAACTCTTCTTTTTCTCCCTTCTCCTCAGCTTTAAACACATTCTGCTGAGGTTTGGGAGGAGTTCCTCTGTCTGTCAAATCTCTGCCACCTTTCACCCCCTCATGGCCCCCCCTTTATGCTGCTACCAGTAGAATGTTATTTGTTAGGTTTCAGAATCTCTCTCTCATATTGGCTTACAGGCCCCACAAATAATTTCTAAAAAGCAACCCTCTCAGGGGAGGCTTAAAATGCTTCTGTTCTTGCTTTTCTAGTTCAGTTGCAGCCAGATAGTTGAGTTTTTATAATCTCTTTTAAAACAGTAAATTAAAACAATAATCAGAACACCATTAGGCTATAAAATAAAACCGCATTTTCCAATATATCCCATGCTTGATCTCTTTTTTCAGCATGTTCATAAACCAGAATGCAGTGGCCGAGTACTTAATGTCACGTTTGATAACTTGAATTTAACACAGAGTGCTTGCCATGCTATTTCAAGCTTCATTTAAAAGCTAAGGAGAACTGAGAATCTTACTTTATGGGCTTATCTTTTACTTACTTTAATTCTTCTTGGAGTGAGCTGGTGATGATTTGAAAGAAATACAAGTCATAAAAACAGCTTTCTCCTTCCTGTTTAAGATTAAACTGTTTCAGCTTTTGTTTTGAATGGACTTTGAGCCAGTGAATGAAAAACACAGAAGAGGAAGTACAGAAAATAAAAAGGAGAGGCAGGTAGAAGTGAGGGTGCTTGGTAACTTGAGACTGCAGAATACAGGAAGTACACGTAAGCAGAGAGAACAGCTTTGAAGGGAACTGGTGGTGAGTCAGGAAGCAGTCATTCCAGTCTGTCTCTTCCCCATTTTCTAAGAGCAGCAGCTGTAAGCTTTTGTTTGCCAGTTAAACATCCAGGTGGTCTCTGACAGCCACGCTGGGTTGCAGCACTTCCACATTTGTTACATCCTACACCACCAGTTGTCCCTACTGAGCATCTTCAGCTGAGATCTGCTGCAACGTGAGCTGGGTACATGCAGCTCTAATAGATGGTACTGAGATGGCTCTTTCTAATATATTATTGTGAAATACTGAAAACTGCTTTTCTCCCCCCTCCCCCTTCCTCTTCTTCCCCCTAGATTAAGCAGCAATGGCGTTTGTGAAGAGCGGATGGCTGCTCCGGCAAAGTAAGTCATGGGTCTTTCTCCTCCTTCTCTCCCTGTTCACTGGGATTTCTTCAGTAAACATCAGAGCAGCTTAGCAATTCCCAGGTTTTCTTAAAACCAGCCTCTAGTTCTGTGGGTTGTTTTTGTTGTCTTTTTGTCTTTTCACTTTTAGGACACGTCACATAATGACGTGTCATGACGGCATTCCCATGTGACCTTTGGGTACTCCAGAGGGAAACAGGATATAAACATATCTGAGACGTCTGCCTGGCATTCAGCTTCAGATGCTGCTCTGTAATTAGTGCTGTATAAGTGGGGACTTGGAAACTTTACCTGACACCTCCACTTAGTGTCTTTCAAGTAATCATGGCCTCTGCTTGTTGCTGCAGCAAGTTAGAACTCAAGCATCAGGTCATGCACTTGAAATAAAACCAGTTTTGCTTTGAATCCTAGATAAAATATGGCACCCTCTAATTCTCTAATGTCCCCAAATGGGGATGTTGTAATACAGCATTTTGCTCAGCACTTTGGAATGGTGTCTGGAACAACTGTGAAAGATTTCTTGGTCTATTTTTTATTAACTTTAGGACAGAAATATTTCCTGATATGTGCCCTCCAAAATGACTGTCTGATTTTTAAGGTACCATTTTACGGCGTTGGAAGAAGAACTGGTTTGATCTGTGGTCTGATGGCCGCTTAATATTCTACGATGATCAAAATCGCCACGATCTGGAAGATAAAATCCACATGAGAATCCACTGCATCAACATCAGAGTGGGGAATGAATGTCGAGGTAATAATGAAACCTTCAGGATTTGTGTATCCAGAGATTCTTTACACCTTCAGTGCCTGCCCAGCATACCACATACAGCACTACTGCAGATGTGAACGTGTCCAAAACGTGCAGCTTCACTGTTCTTGAATCCCCCCACCTTCCAAAAAATCTCAACTCCTAAACTGCTTTAGAGATACCCAGGGCGTGGTATCACCGTGTGATAGATTAGATTAGGGTTTGATACTTCAGTTAAAACCCAGTGAGGACAGTTTAGCACTCATGCAGGAGGATGGGATGTTCCCAACAGGACTGTGTGTCTGATACAGAACATTCCTGGTGTAAGCACAGTGCTGGCTGGATGGAGAGGCAGGGCTAGAAAAGAGAAACCTCAGCTGATGTTTTTCCTAAGTTCACTTCTAAGCATTTGTTAGTGCTCCACTTGGTGCTGACACAAGGGAAGGACACAAGTGCTGGAGACTACTAGTGCTGAGTGTGGACTGGTTGTGCTGTGAGACACTTGCATTTCGTAGGAAAGGTGTTCAGAGCTGCAGGCTTTCAGAAACTCTAAAGAGTAACAACAGGTTATTTCCCTCTGAGACTTGTTCTGATGCCATGGAAGGCTACAACTGGCCCTAGTTTATTTTGTCCAGACTTGCATGAACTCCCTTCTTGTACATGTGATGTAATGCTGTTCATACTTTATAACTCATGTCTGTTTTTCTCACTCAGATTTCCAGCCTCCAGAGGGAAAGCAGAGAGACTGTTTACTGCAGATTGTTTGCCGTGATGGGAAGACAGTCAACCTCTGTGCAGAGAGTGCAGATGACTGCCTGTAAGACAGTCAGAGAATAATGGTTTTGCTGCTCCTCCCTCTTTTATCCCCCTTTATCTCTCTCCCTAGTTATTTTCCTCCCTTCTAACTTTCAGACATATGTTTTAAGAAAGTTTTCAACCAAATAAAAGCAGGTTTTCAGTGACAAAAACCCTAGTAGCTCTCCTAGTTGTCTAGCTCGTGCAAACTAACTGCAAGTTAAGTCACTGAAAACACTGAAGGGTGAGGAGGAGTAGAAGAATCTGATTAGTATGATTAATGCAAGACTTGCTAAACAGATTTTTTTTAAAACTTTTGCCATTCTTCAAGAGCACATGATGTGGTATTAGCCCGAGGACATCTCAGTTGCAATAGGAGGAATATTCCATTATTGTGAACTCTCAGCAGGGCTGTGTAGAGTTAGATAACTTCTGTGATCACAGTTTGCCAAGAAGTGTGGTCCATGGAGCATTCTCCCAGCCCCGTGGCAGGGGAGGAGCTGGGTGAGGTGAGGTGTTCCCAACTCCTGGGACCTGCAATAGCAGCCAGGCCCCTGCTCTAATCAGCACAGAGCTGTTCTGCTGGGGTGCAGCTCTTCTATTACCTCATCCTAAGCATGACTGCATATTTCCTACCTGTTGTGCTTGCAGCAAGGACCTCCAAAACTGCGTCCATTCCTCCTCTTGTTCCTCCTTGTTCTTTCTCAACTCTCTCATTCTCTGAGAAAATTATTTCTCAGTCTTGCTTTAACACTTTTGTGCTTTCATTTGAGTGTCTCATTAGGCTTTGACACGTGCAGTATCTTAAACTCTGCTCCTGCAGTATCTCTGATTGCTAACCTTGTTTGTTTCATTGATCTGAAAGAAAAAAATGGCATTAATTTTTATCAGTGTTCCACTAACCAATGGGGTTTTTTTTTGCAGGGCATGGAAAATTGCTCTCCAGGATGCCAGAACAAACACAGTGAGTGCCCTACCTGGAGTTTATACTAATACAGAAGCAGCACATCAGTGTTATGTGTGTCCAGCAATTTAGTTCTGAAATCATGTTCCATCCTTCTCTGCTGGAGAAAAACAGTGTCATGAGCATGATAGGAAAGCTTATGGGGGGAGAAGAATGATTCTCTGGATCCCTTGCTGCCAAATCCAGGCAAATACATGCTGTGTGGAAAATACTGATTGTAAGGAATGATTTCTCTGGGTGCAAGTGAATATTTGGAAAGCTGGTCTGTGGGCACTGAGGCTGTGGGCAACAAGCAAATCTTCTGCAACCAGCAAAAATGAACTTTTCACTCCCAGTGTTTGTTGCTTTCCAGGTGGGTGCAGTGCTAAGGGAAGCTTACTACACAGCAGCTGTTTGTTAATGTAGATCCATCCCACTGTGGGATGCTTCTTGGCACAGACATAGGGAAGAGTGAGATGCTTGGAGGGGAGTGCAGGCATGCTGAGGAGGAGTGTATTACCTCTGAAAGCTGTGGAGAGAATCAGGAATCATAGAAACCTCTTTGTGAGTCTTCTGGAGAACTGTATCTTTGGGCAGCCACATCCATCCACTTGTGGCTATTGCTAATTTGTTTCTCCTTTAGTCTGCCTTCCAGAGTACTCTGCAGCACTAGCTTTCCTTGGATGGCTAGGCTGAACCAGCCCGAGGTGTTTCTGTTTCAGGGAAATGCTGTGTTTTGTAGAAGCTTATCTCAATTTCTGATGGGTCACATTAACATTGCCACTGTACATCTGTCAGAGGATATAACTTAGATTTGTAGATACCCAAAGCAAACACTTGTCATGGCAAAACTACCCCAGACAGGATTGCCTCTGACTGCAGCCATGCTACACGGCCTGTGGCTGTAATGAGAAGTGAAGGGTTTGTCCTCATGCAGAGGACACAACACTCATGCTCTGTCTGCTCTCATTTTAGGGGCTTTGTCTCACATGTGTGTGAGATGGTGACTCCAGTTTCAGGAGATGGGAACTGCTGTTTTCATGCCTCTGGCACTGCTGCTAGCCTTGATAGATGGCCCAGAACGTGGCAGTGCTGACCTTGGTCAGCCAAGGCAGACCCCTGCTCCTCATAGAGCAGGTAGCCCTCTACACAAGTAGATACATAAATTAACATTTTCCAAAGCTGTTAAAGGTGTCCAACAAGGACTTGGACTAACTGGGTATGTGGGTTTGAGGCTGTAGGTGTGTGACACGCCTTTCAAAAATTCCAAGCATCCAGCAGTGCCTCCTAACTTGACTGGAACAGCAGGGTGATCTCCTCAGCTTTGAGAACTGTATCATTTACAGTGTTGGAAGGGTTGTGCATTGCTTGTACAGAGATCCCTGTGGCACAGCAGAACACATTTACTGCTGAGATATGAGCAGATTTCTCAGCTGATGGAAATACCACTTCATATAGTATTTTAACAGTTTTGCAGGCAATCCTTAGAATCTTCACCATGAGTTTGACTTGGGTTATAACCATATTATGTCCTCAAATGCCATGATTTCATCAGTCCAAGAGATAATACAACATTTACTGTTGATTTATTAAAATGTTCCCTTGTGAATTAAAGAATGGGAGCTGGCTTTTGCCTTGGAAAAGGGAACAAGAGCATCACTGTAGAGTTTGGATATTAGGGGCAAGAATACAAGGGTAGTGTAAGAAATTGTCTTTGAGAACTTATTCTAAATGGACTCAAGTGTTAGCACCTTTGCCTCAGGTACCACTTTTGGCTACTTCATTTGCTTCCTTTACCTGCTTCTGCAGAAGTTGCTGATACTACTCTAGGGTGCCAGGAAGTAGCCAGCTTAGTTGTGATGGTTTCTTTCTGAAGACAGAAAATGAACAGAAGGGTAATTTCTAAATCTGAGGCTCTGGAATGGTGGAAGGAGTCAGTGTGCTTGCATGTACACATATATGCATGTCTGTGGCACACACACAGGGAAAAATTTATGGCTCCCTTCTGTGTTTGATCAGGAATTTGTCTTCCCCCAGGTCTGCTCTCCAGGTTACTTTCTTTTTGCAGCCTTTACAAGGTACTCACTGCTTTATTAACATGCAGTGTGGCTGAAGGTTACTTTTTCTTTGGGGTCATTAGGTTTTAATCCTTAGACTGCTCT
Organism: Trochalopteron elliotii; assembly: GCA_024734555.1. Taxonomy (NCBI): domain Eukaryota; kingdom Metazoa; phylum Chordata; class Aves; order Passeriformes; family Leiothrichidae; genus Trochalopteron; species Trochalopteron elliotii. Next base: position 429,187 of record JANPWX010000233.1, read on the forward strand.
GTCTGTCTGTCTGTAGGAACAGGTGGTAACTGCTCTCTCTCCATGGTGTTTAGGGCTACGTGGGATCTGATGTGATGTATGATGAGACAGCCATTTCCTCAGCCCCTCCACCCTACACAGCTTATGCCACACCATCCCCTGAGGTAAGAGTTGCAGTCAGGAAGCATTAACATGAGCCAGGCAGCAGGAGCAGCCTCCTTCCAGCACTCACAAAATGCTGCATTGTTCTCTCATACCCAGCTTTCAAGCTTTTACAACAGCAGAGAGTAAGGCACTATCAATCTATTTCTGCTCTTATTTGAGATGGACTTCCTTTGAAAGGGATGAGGCACATTTGGTTTGGAGCTGTATAAAGGTGTGGATGCTCCTTGGAAAATAAAACTTGGAAAATAAAGCTTCTGAGAGACAGGGCAGAATTTATTTGGCTGATCTTCAAATATATTCATTGTGCAGCTTCTAACATGAGGTGTAACTACACTTTCATGTTGTGCAAGCACTGGAAAGGTGTAAGATCAGGAGTTTTAGAAATGGGGTGTAATGACTGGAGCTGCCACTTCCACCCAAGAACTGTTTTAAAAAACTTCCACATAAGGATTTTGTTGTACCAAGATATCACAGCAACACAATAACTCTAGTTCTGGACACACAGTTCTTTTGCAGTGAAGGAGCAGCTTTGGGACCAAACCAGGATGTGTTGGGGATTTCTGGATGTGCTTAGTGATGTGCAGTAATATGTGAGGGGATAGTTTGGAGGACTATTGCTTGTTGCACCATATGCTCCAGCCTCTCCCTCTTGTTAAGAACGAGCTGTGATGCTGGAAGCTTCCTCTGTGCAACCTCCTCTTTTGGAGAAAAAAATTACTTCTAAAACATAAATGTCTTCAATCTGACATTTGCTTGCAGTGTACCCTCTCGGAGGGTGGGTTGGAGTTTTTTGGGATTGGCTGCTGCCTTCCTGGGACTTCTGAGCTCCCCACAGAGCTGTTGTTGGCATGAGGGCAGAGAGAAGCTGGCAGGGCTGCTGTGCCTCTGCCTGGTGATCCAGGCCCTGCCTCTGCTGGTGCTTATCCAGGAAATGCAGAGAGCAAATGCTGCTTAGGAGTGCTTATTTCTTCAAGCAGCTGTTCTGAATCCATTCCAGAGAGTAGATTTGCTATAGCAGGACAGCCTGGATATTTTAGTGAAACTTTACATTAGAAACTAAATCAAATTGACCAGTGTCCTTGTGTGACAGATATTTTTAATTTCCCCAGGTTTATGGCTATGGCTATGATCAGTACAATGGTGCGTATCCCCCCGTGGGCCCTCAGATCTTCTATGCCTCCAATGGACAAGCTTATGCTGTTCCCTATCAGTATCCCTACCAAGGTAATCAGCCACAGCCTCCCCCTTCCCACAGAAGCTGTTTGAGTCAGTCTTTTTGGCTTTAGCTCTATTAATCACCATCTTTTACCAGCCACCACTCCTGCACACAAAGAAAGAAACCTGACCTGTAACTGGAACCAAGTCCACTCGCCCTTTCACAACAAAGGGAGTGCAGTGAAATTGGTATTAAGTGATTTAACCTTCCCAATGTGATCTCAGCATAGTTACATTGCTTTATACACTCCCTTTGAAGCATACAGAACTCTTAATTACAGCACGTTTTTGAAGGAAAGGTACAAGAGCCAGAAGATGTTATTTTGTGATTCAGTACTCCATACTGGGCATTGATGGTGCTTTTCATACTTCTGCTGCTCTTATACCTAGTTTAATTATTTAAATGCAGGTTTCAAAGGTAAATCCACTCCCAGAACAAGGTTGTAGCTGGTTCCTTCCCTGTGTGCTGGAATTGCTGTAAGGCAGCATTTCAGCCATGGGCAATCTTCTGTTGCTCTGTTCAGGTTTGTATAGCTTTCAATCTCAAAAACAGGCAGCAAAGAGTGAAATTGTAGGATATGCTCTCAATCATAGTCACCTTAATTTAAGGTTAGTTTTGCATAGAGCCCCAGTCCTACAGAACTGAGGCTTTAGAGTTGTACCGGTAATAAAAATGAGAAAACTAATTGTTTAGGACTTGACTCTGCAAACAAGAATCTCTAGTGAGAACTTTTTTTTTCAGTTTTGAGGGCGATTTTGTTTTCCATTTGACATTTTCCAAGTTATTTCACTTACCTTTTTCAATTTTTGTTACAAGGGAGGTGCATCAGCATTGAAAGCTTTTAAAGTTTTCTTCATCTAAGTTACTGAAGTCCTGAGATAGAGATGATATATTTTCAAACATAGTGGAACGTGTGTTCTGTTGGTTCTGAAAAGCAGTAGCTTTTTAAAAACCCAAGAACTGTTCTCGAAAACTTCCAGCAAGCCTTGGAAATCAAACCAAACCCATATTGTAACAGTGCAGCACTAACTCCCCTGACCAGTTTGCAAATCCAGTGTGTTAACATACTGGTTACTGGTTGGGCATAGTAACCAAGGCTCAATGTTTTCCTTCACCAGGGCCACTGCAAGTAAATCTTAGGGTTTAGATTGACCACAGCATCTCATTTAACCCCTGTACTTCCAGCTCCATTGCACCTCTGCAGTGACATAATGCTTCTCAAGGGGGAGAGTCATGCATTGTTGAGAGTCAGTGAAAGCCTTTTCTAGTTGGATTTAATTGGATTACTTAAGAATCTGTTACAAAACACCATTGTGGGATTTTCAAGAATACTAAATCTCCCTGAAATGTCTGGAGGGGAAACCAGTGCTGTTATGTTTGCTTTGCAGCTAGGAGCTAAATCAGAAAACATGACAGGTGAAGCTTGTACAAGTCTGTTACAGAGCAAGGGTCATTTGGTGGCTTCTTGAGTCTAAGGTTAATTTCTTACTATTGGCCAATTTTCATCTGAACAGAAATGTAGCAGCTGTCACCACCCCACAGATCAGTCCAGGACGTGAAGGCTGAATTGCAGTAGGCAGTAAATGTAAATAACTGATGCACAGTTTCAGACAAATTACAGGCTTGAGAACTGCCAAAGATTTTTTCAGGGGGAGGGGGTAAGGGGGAAGAACTAAACTATTGGCCTTAACTTCAAGGCTGAATCAATTTTTAGACCCATTTCTTACATTAAATCCACAAAGTGAATACAAGTATTTCATAGGTTCTTTGCAGAACAGTGTTCTCTTTTACATTTGTGATGAGTTTTCCTCACAGATATTAAGCTGTTACAAGGCTAGAAGTGTTGCTTCGCCCTTGGATTTAATCAACGTGGAGGATGAATCCAAAGCAGAAATGTATTCTACCTGTGCAGAGCTGCCAAAATATTAGTATTCATTTGAAGGAAGAACGTGAAAGCATGAGATTGCAGTGTATGGTATTAAGATACTCATTTCTTTTGCCCTCCTCCCCACAACCTCTTCTCTCCCAGGACCTTATGGGCAGCCCCCTGCAAACCACGTCATCATTCGGGAGCGTTACCGTGACAGCGATGGAGATCTGGCACTGGGAATGCTGGCTGGAGCAGCAACTGGGATGGCTCTGGGATCATTATTCTGGGTCTTCTAGATTACCCTCTCCTTATCTCTGTAGTTCCAAACCCCTTTATTGTGTGCAATAATATGTTGGCAATGTTGTTTACTGTTAAACTTTGAAAAATGCAATAGTTATTTTTCAGTAGTTGACATCTTAATAACTGATTCTTAACTGTCTTAATGAGAGGTTTAAAGGCACCATTTAGTTAAGTGGTTGGAGATGGCATGTGCTGCTCTTGAATTCTGGTCTGATGTTCAGAATTTTAAAGATCAATATGAGCACCAGTGTCACGTGGTAGCAGTCACCTGCTTTATGAACAGACTGTTACTGGGAAACACCATAGGAAAAATGATTTTTTTTGGGGGGAGCAGTCTAAGATCCAGTTCAAATAAGAGATTAACAGGAGTCCTGCATTAGTATACACATACTACTAGCTTTTAAACATTCCCTGGAAAAACATAGAGCTCAGCAGAGATTCCTTGGCATTAGACAGTCTGGAATGCTTGAAGGATTTTTGTTTTCAGACTTGACTGCAGATGGTAGTGTGTTTTCTTAGGTGGAGCCCTCTACCTGCCTCTCACACCATCCAGGTGAAGTTGTCTCTGGGAATGTATGAGCAAACACTGAGAAGCAGCAGCACTCCTCAATTCTGTTATTCTCCCACAAATGTGAATGACCCGTGGCAAGGAAGTGCAGTGCTTGTTGTTCCAGCTCCCTCTTTATCCTGGATGACTGTTCTCTGCTCAGGTGGAAGTACCAGATCTTTAGCTTTGCAGGTGTCTGCAGAAGAGCAGGCTCAGACACTGGCCCAGCTGTGTATTAGGAGCCAGCCATTGTCCAGTGTCTGTGCTTGTTACTGCCATGGCTCTGCAGAGGCTGCAGGAGGAGAAGGAACTTGAGCAGCCCTTGCTGTGTAGGGCCTGCCAGCCCCTCTGCAGGCAGGAACAGTCAGGAGGGGACAGACAAGCAGCACAAGCAGATGTTGCACACAGGCACTATGATATCAGCTGCCTGGCCAGGGCTAGGATAGGATGCTTGCCTCTTAGCCACCAAGGTTTCCTGAACCAGGTTCCTTATTTGCTACTAATTTTGAGCACAGCTGAGCCTGGGTTTGTTGTATGCACATTTCCCTCACATTCAGCAGGTCTCCTCTTCCCTCCATGACTTGTTGAGAAAAACACTCCGAGGAACCTGTCTGGCTTTGCTTGGATGCGTGGTTTCTCTCCACAGCGTGCTGTGGACTGTCCCCTGGAGTGCAGCTGTTTTGTGTGTTACATGGCCTGTTCTAATCCATGCTGAGCTGAGCTTGGCAGGGAAAGAATGCTCTGAAGAAATGCATGGGCTTTCTTGTTCAGGTAAATGAGGCAGGGTGCCTAAGTTGAGTTCTTACAGTAAGAGGACTTATTTTTATACTTCCACTTTTAGCTTCCTGTATTCCCATACTGTTTTAATGTTAAGTCTTACTTATCCTTCCATTTAGAAGAAGGTTAATTTCCTTATGGTTCACAGGGTCTCACATCAGGAAAGATGAAAATAGATGAGAACTTGCACCCATACAAATTTAGCTGAAGTCCCAATCTTCTCTATTTAATCCTAAAACTCTCTTGGCTCTATCCTGCTTATTTAAGGAATGGAGGTCCTGGACAAGAGCTTGGGTAGCAGCCAGGGGAAGCACTAGGTTTCATGAGCCTTAGGACTAACTCAACCTAGTGGAATCACTGGAAGTAAACAGACATGTAATTGTGGCTGCTTTACTAAGAGTGGCCTGAATCCAGGGAAGGAAGCTGCTTTCAGGAGGCTGGCTCCGAGCTGTACACCAATGTGCAAGTGTGTCCTTTCACAGTTTCACACATGCTGCACGTGTTCTGCCAGTCAGATGTACTGAAAGGACATTCTGGAAGTGCAAAAGAGGACTAAAGTGAGAGTTTCCTATTGCTAGTCCCAACCAAAAGAAATTGCAATACACTACTGAAGCTCTCTTAGAGACCTGGTAGCCTTGAGGTCAGAAAGGGATGGAATGTAAGTGAATAAACATGTCTGCCCTTTTAAAAAACCCTTTAGGAGGTGAATTTGATTACAGGTGTTGGTTTGTGCTTTGCAATTACGAGTTCTGCAGAATGCCTCCATCTCCTCTTCTTCCTCTGTGATTCTTAACTTGTAAGGAGTAGGGGAGAATAAAACAATTGGGCATCGTATGATTTTTTTGAATTTCATAATGATTGGGAAAGTGAAATCAGCTGGGTGTTTTGGTTTGGGCTTTTCTTTCAGAAGAACTGTTAGTCATAGCAGGGAACATGTCTTTTATGTTTTCAGGAGATAACTCTGTCTAGGTCTCTGGTTTCTTCAAGTATATGAAATAAAGATTGTTGATTGCAAAACAATTTCCTGGGTTGAAATTCAAAAGAAATTATCCTTTTAAAAGTTCAAATTGAAGTAATTCTCCATCAAGAAAATAACCTTACACCTCTCAATGGAAAAACACACCACAAACTGAAGCCAAAGATTCTAGTTTCGGCTTGGAAACAATAGGCTGCTTTTAAACAAAAATCATGAACTATTTTCTATCTCAGAAGCACAGGCATTTAGAAGCCAGAAAGCAAGTGTATAAAACTGTGCTAGAGCAGGAAATCAAGAGCACAGTTATCTCCCTGCAGGTGCTTGTAGCCTTTCTGATCTCACTGCAGGGACAGAAGTGGGAACATCCTGGTGCTCAAAGCAGCAGCGTGGGGATTGCCACCTGAAGCCCCTGGTTGTTGAAGCTCAGACTTTCTTCCTGGAGACATGCCTGTGTCTCCTGTTGCCCAGGAACAGAGCAGAGCTTTGATTCAGATCCACAGGAATGTCTGGCTGGATGCACAGTTGAGAATCAACAGCCTTTCTCTGCTCAGCTCTTCATGCATCTGGTGTGGATGGTGTGGATGCAGCTGTGAGCTGGAGGAGATGGGATTTGGGGCTTGGAGGGACTGCCATGCCAGCTTCTGCAAAACAGTGATACCACAGTGATGGGAAGAGGCAACAGATGTGGCAAGATAATTTTCAAAGCAGATTGAAATGATAGTTTGTTTCTGAAGGGTCATTCATAACTATAATTCCAGTTATGTTTGCATGGTACTCAAGCACACATTCCTGCTTTGGGCACCATACTTAAGCCCCCTAAAGCTATGGGAGGTTCTCAGGTACACAGATTTTGTGCAGTGTACACTGTCAGGTAAGGATAAATGTACAGCAGTTCAGAATTCAGTGTTGGTGCTGATGGAGGTCACAAGTCTATATGTGCATCTGGGACTTGTTTACTTTTGGGCTCTCAGTTACACACAGCTGGACAGAGCCAGGATTCCTGAGAGTGGGGTGGGCATGCTCAGCCTCCTGAAAAGTCTGACCACATTAAAGAGGTCAGCCAGGGCCCCCTCCCATATTCTTAGTTCCATGTGAAAACATAGCTGTTGGCTTCTTTTGCACGAATTTGAGGGCGAGCCAGTCTCTCCTAGTGGCTGGGTAAAGGCTAATGGACTGTGGAGGAGGGGTGGGCAGTGTTTCTGTCCAGAACAACTGCAGTGGCTGCCAGCAAAGACACCTCTTCCCCAGTGCTGGAGCACATTCCAAGCAGTGTCCAGATGGAGCTGCCCCTCAGTCATCCAACACTGGCTTACTTTGGTTTGTTCTTCAGTGAAGATTCAGTGGGGATGGAACCAGCTACGCAAGTGCAGTAGAGGAGAAAATTCACACCCATGTTCCTCAGATGTGTTTGTGCTTTTCCTCCTCAGTATAAGAGTTTTTAAGTCATGGAGGGTAGCATGCCAAAAGTTTCCCCTCCAGAACCTTTATGTTCTTGTGCACTCCCTGCCTTTACTGCAGCTTTTACTGTATGTCCTCATTCTCATTATTGATTTATATAGCAAAATAACCATAGCAATAAAATTCATATTTAGTGTAATTATTTTGTCTTGACATGTTTACTAGCCTTTATTCAATACTTCTGATTTAGTTGGAGTGTAGACAGCTCAGGCTGACATACCTTGGGCATCTCAGTTACCATTTAATTAGCATGATGCAAGGTCTGAAATCAGCAAAGTAACTCCACACTAACACCACTACACCAAGATTAGAATTAAGACCTATTTCTTTCTAATGGAGTTGAAGGCTTTGATTCAGAAGTGCTTAATCTTGGATATATGCAACACTGATGCAGATTTACCATTTGGCATTGTGTTATCAACAGATTTGTACTGTTTAGTGTTAGACTAAGCTGCTTGGAGCACAGATGTTGCTCTGGGCAAAATGCTACTGGTTGCTGTATTGGTATTTCCTGTTTATGAATTGCTTCAGAGCAGTTGTGTACAATCAATAAGTTTGCTTTGACGAAGACACTAAATGAGCACAGCTAGCTCTGCCTCCTAAAGGCAGACAATCTTGTATGTTTGCAGGGAATTGAGTCAGAAGGACCACAGTACGTTTTGTAAAACAGTATCCCTGCTTTGTGCACATTTTGTTTTTACTGCTGAGGGGTGGTGGGTTTTTAGCCTCTAAACTGGGGAAGGAGTGAAAACAAAACTGCTATTTCAACCCATCAGCTAATGTCAGAGTATGCACTGCTTTTCTCCACAGCACTCTATGTTGACTGTGCTTGTTTTGTCAGTCAGCAGTCCCATGTGATGGATTTACTAGGCTAAGCAGCACATCATGTATACTTAACCCTACCCACCCAAGCCCACTTGTACCGAAATTCTCTGCACCAGAACAAGTTAGGGAACTAGATTTGCTGTGCAAGGCTCAGCAGCTCCACACCTTCCTGAGCTTCCAGCAGCTTAGAGAATGGGCTTTGCCTCTGCTCCTGCATTCCCTCTCCCCTTTGTGGCTGCAAAATGAAACTGCCATAATTAACTTGAGTTGTATTCCTAAAAGTACCTGTATTTGTATTATCTGTACCTGTATTATCTCCTGTTGCAGTTCTACTGCACTGCATTGCAGTGGACTCAATGTTCCCTGAATTTCAGCAGAGCTGGGAGTGTCCCCCCACCCCGTATGCTGTGAGCAGTCACTAACCACAAAGCAGAGCTGCTCCCAGCTGGATGGCACAGACCCAGCTGGTTTGGAGCCTCCCAGGTGCCACAGAGCATCTCACTGGGTTTCAGTTTCTGAGGCATCTCAAAAGGCTCCCGGACTTGCAGGGCACATAAAAACTCCAGTGTATCCGCATTAATAATTTCAGGTTTAAGAGCCATGTGATGATTTCTAAGGTGCAGGTTGGGAAAATTTCAGACCAACAATGTTGAGCTTAACCTGACTGACTATGGAGGATGCAATACTGATTCTACTCAATCCTCTGTGTACTTTATGTACCAAAATCAGCGGTGCATTTTGCAAAGTATGACAGGTGAAGTCAAAAAGAGCGACTCCTGAGAAGCCCCCTGAGCTTTCTGGGGCCAGGTGCCATGGGGGCCGAGGTGAGCTTACCCCAAGCTGCAGCTGCATCTCCTGCCATCCATCAGCTGTGCCCCTGGCTGCTCCCAGCTGGGCAGGCCACAGCCACCTCCCAGGTTTGGAGGCCAGAAGAAAGTCCTGTAACTAACTGATGGTGAAAGTCATGTAACTAACTGAGTCTACCCTTTGTGAACTCATGGATGACACCAAGCTGTTTGGGATTGTTGATCTGCTGGGGGGCAGGAAGGCTCTGCAGAGGGATCTGGACAAGCTGGATCCATGGGCTGAGGCCAGCTGTATGAGGTTCAACGAGGTGAAGTGCCAAGTTCCATACTTACCCCCTCAGCACTACAGGCTGGGGACAGAGGGCTGGAAAATGGCCCAGAGGAAAAGGCCCTGGGGGTGCTGTTTGACGGCAGCTGAACATGAGCCCAGGAGTGCCCAGGTGGCCAAGCATGCCAGTGGCACCTGGCCTGTGCCAGCAATGGTGTGGCCAGCAGAACCAGGGCAGTGGTGAGGGTACACCTCGAGTGCTGTGTCCAGTTCTGAATTCAGGAAGGGCATTGAGGTGCTGGAACCAGTACAGAGAGGGGAAGGGGCTGGAGCACAAGTCCTGTGAGGAGCAGCTGAGGGAGCTGGGGGTGTTTAGCCCGGAGAAAAGGAGGCTCAGGGGGACCTTATAGCTCTGCACATCTCCCTGACAGGAGGTTGTAGCCAGGTGGGGGCCGGCCCTGCTCTCAGGGAACAAGGGGCATGATGAGAGGACATCGCCTTCAGCTGCGCCAGGGGAGGGCCAGGTTGGACACTAGGACGAATTTCTTTCCAGAAAGAGTGATTAGACATTGGACAGGGTTTCCCAGGGAGGTGGCGGCGTGACCGTGCCCGAGGTGTGCAGGGACAGCCCCACAGACGAGCCCGGCAGCCGCGCTCCCCTCACGCGGCTCCGCGCGCCGCCGCCCGCAAGATGGCGCCGCGGCCCCGCCGATGGCTCCGCAGCGGGCACGGCCACGGTCAGCTTAGCCCGCAGCCTTCCTAAGCCGCCTGCTGATCAAAAGCAGTTTTTCATGGCAATGCTCAGGGGCACGAGTGTAATGAAAGGCATCTCCATGCCAGATTTCCATGCTCAAATCCCTAGCTGCTTCAGCTGGAGAGCTGTTTGTGATAAAGTGACGGGGTTTTTCTGGTGCCGGAGGTGAAGGGGTGTTCTTTCAGACCAGCAGATGACAGGGCCGAGCCTTGAGCAGCCCCACGACCGGAGCTCCCCGGAGCAGCCCC
>JANPWX010000233.1:439385-464605 GCA_024734555.1 Trochalopteron elliotii
GTGGTGATCGGGGATCTGGCTTTTCCCGGCCTTATGCAGCCTGGCAGAGCGCAGGGGGTGATCGGGGATCTGGATTTTTCCAGCCCACACTTCAACACGGTAACATAGGCTGGGAGCCCTGGCCTGGGATTAGGATGCTCTGGGTCAGTGTTTCCAGCTCTGTCACAGGCAGTTTGCGTCATGTTGGGAAGAGCCACTTTGCGTTGTCACATCTTATTCTCACTTTCCCAAAAGAGAGACAGCGATGCAAAAGGAACAGACAAGTTCAGGAAAAGCTGTAAGCTGTTCCACTCTGTGCATGTACTGAGGACACAGCAATATCAGCCTGGGCTGACATTTTCAGAGTCCTTCGATATAATCATAAAGAGCAACAACTAACAGTGTTTAAATAAGAAACCGCCTAGAATATGGAGGGCAGGGGCTGGCAATTCAAGAACAGCACCATGTTTCTTTACACACGGACTATATGACATGAGGGCTGGAAGAGATTTTAACCCTTCCTGATCTACAGCAGACTCAGCTCCGTCACCTTGCAGCACATGCAGGAAACCCAGAAGCCCAAGCCCCACGATGGTCCATGGTGCACAACCTCCACCTGATGCAGGAAGGCAGGGCCAGCAAGACTGAGCATTATTCCAAAGCAGGGAAGGAAAAGAAATATTGTCCTTAGACAGATATTTTAAAAAGAAAATGTTAAATTTCAACCCATGTTTCAAGCTCACTTTAGGTATCTAGACAGGATCAATTTAGAAACTGCCTCCCTTCAATTCACAGCAGCATAAGCAGCATCAGCATTTCACTTATGTTGCCATCTTTCAAACTGCTGCCGAGCACAGCAGATGGAGATGCAACTGCATTGTGCACATCAGACCATGCATGACTCTGAGTACATTAATTGATTGTCTGGAACTTGAGTCTTTGCAGTACTTTATGTGCTTTTGCAATGACTGGCTGACAAAGAAAGGGAAAAGGGAGACACAATTGTTCTCCAACTACCCTGAAAAATACTTAGGTTGCCATTTCACTACCAGAAATTTCTCCTGATGTGCAAGTTCAGTATAATGCCATGGGATGGCATGTGGCTTGTGATGAACCTGCATGTGCAGGCTGATAATCAAAGGCCTGAAGAAAACACATCCAGGAAAAAACACCCTCTCACCAGCATAGGACTGTTTGCCTAGATCTAGAACAAATCCTAGTCCTGATTTCTCAATCAGCTGCTCAGCATCACAGACCACTTGCAATTTCTGTGTGCCACAGTTTACAAATGTGACTTAGCCATCTCCCAGTCCCAATAAAGTCCCTATTCCCAGGAACATGATGTGTGTATGGTCTTTCCAGACTGGTTCTGGCCCTTTTTACATTTTCCTCATTAAATCTAGGCAATGCTTTCAATCTCAGATTTGGATGGCTGAGAAATAATCAGGAAAAGAACCCTGGCTTCCTATACTCCTCCATAACTTTTCTGAAAGATGTTCAATCACCCCAGCATCATTTTTTTTCCCCCAAAACTTTCTTTAAAGATTATTCCCAAAGTTCACACCATAGCATCCTGCTGAGTTAAAGCAAAATTGTACATGTACAGACCAGAAGAATCCCCTTGAGTCAATCAATAGCTATGTTTCTGACTGTTTTAAAACCGATTGTTTCAGATGTCACTATTTCAAACCAGGTTTTGTCCTGATCAATATCTCTGACAGCTGTTCAGATAACCTACCAGTGGAACTAATTGCTGATAAAGCTATGCACCTATGCTTAGTCAGGCTAGGATGTGTTTTCCTTATGTAATTGCAATAAAAAACCTCTCATGAATTCAGCCCATGCATGCAAAGCACAGCTACATTCTGGGATGGGCATATTTCAGTTTAGCAGAAAAATCATTTTTTGGTGCTTTCTTTGTCCTCATCACAAAAACAAAATCCAGAAATATTTCCATTCTTTCAGCTCTGTCAGTGTGATAAATTGTAGGCATGGAAATAGCTGCATTGACTTGAGTGGCATGTATTGTGCATCTTGAAATTCTTGTGGTGTTGGACAGGACAACAGTTTTCTAAAAACACAAAGCTCTCAAGAATACATTAATAATTTGTGGGGGAAGCGAGGGGAACCCTCCAAAACGCTGGGTTTGTCAATACATGGTCCAAAAGAAGCCAAAATCTTTACAGCTAGTGAAGATTCCCAAAGAACCATTTTAAGTTAAGGAAGTGCCTGTGCTGTTGACAAACGAGTCTGCTTCTCCCTTCATCAGAATTATTACCAAATGCTTCAGAAGTGACCCAATCTCATGTTCTGCAGAGGCATCAATACAATCCTGCATGCACAGGGTCACCCACAGATATTGCAGCACACTGCACCCTACTTTATTGGCACAGGGGGAAAGGAAGAAGTTCAGAGCTGTGGTAGGTTGTCTCTGTTACAGACACTGTGGGCAGGAAGGAGAGATATTGGTTTTGATCATATTCCTGATTCCTTAGGATTTTAGCTTTTATATTTTTCAAATCCTGTGCTGCTTTAGTGTATAAGTCTAAAATTCCATATAGAATGTTAGCTACTGTCTTCATATTTTGGTAAGACAAAACAATTCCTCTCTAGGCCTGAAGCTCAAGGACAGCTCACTGCCTCAAGCCCCAAAAAGTATAAACAAAAGTGAGCTGGGGGGGGGGGAGGCAAACTGGAGGAATATGACTTCCTCCAGTTGACTTCCTCCAGGTAATGACTTCATTACCTGAAGCTGTAATTGGAGAATTAACCCCCAATATTCAAATGGACCAAACTTATATCTGTATGAAAAATTCATAACCATCGTCCGTCTTGAGTGTAGCCTTTTGGAAGCTTCTGACTGCCCAAGGTGTATCTATTGAAGGCTCTTAATAAATACCCAGTTTATTCTCTTAACCTTGTCTAGCCTCTGTTTTAGGTAGTCACCCCAAGGCATCATCCCAGTAAACCTGAATAAATGAGAAATGGTGAAGCAATTCCAGGGAAGGGAAATGTCCTGTCCCAGCACTGAACCAACTGTGAGGTTCCAAAGATCGCTGGTATAAGCACTAGCAAGAGCATTTTAGTTGAGATCTCACTGCAGATGAAAGCCTACTTTGTTTACTTAAACTGAACATGTTAATATTCAGACCAGAGCACATTAGCTTTTCTGTGGATAGTTCTCAAAGGACAGCTCTCATGAGGACCTTGCCCGCATTTCCAAGCAGAAGCTCTCACTCTTCTGCTGAGCATTTACCACGAATACAGCAGAATTTCTTTCCTCTCCCCACACTCCAGAACTGGAAACGTCACTCTTCAGTACAAAGTAGACAAAGATGAGATTTGAATGCACCTATGTGAAACAGCAGAGCACTGCAAGCTGCCAGGGATGACAGCCAGCACCTCAGAAGAGGGAGCAATTTTAATCTTGCAGAGTCAGTATTAATCAGATTGCTATTTGTATAAAATAGCTCATTTCCCACCCTGCATAAAACAGAGGCAGGAGCAGCCCCAAAGCTTGGTGGAGCACATGTCTGAGTCAGGTATGACACAGGTGAGCATGGTCAGGGAAACCAGATACTGTCCACAAACTCTGCAACTGGAGCTCAGTGCTGGCTCAGGCACCTGACACATGCACCTTGCAGTCATGATTTTACCAAATGTATTAATTAGTTTGAAACCTTTCTGTGTCCCACTCTCTGCAGAGGTTCTTTATAGTGAGAGATATATTTTCTCCCTATCCTGTATGAAAATGTAGGTAGCTGGGTTAATACTACAGCAATTGCTGTATCTGAAATAAAACCTGTAATTCATGTAGAAAATGATGATGATGATAATAATAGTAACGATAATAATGTATTAAACCAGCTGTCTACATCCAAAATCTGGTCCTATTTCTGTGACATCTGAGTCTTATACTGCCATATCATGAACAGCACACCAAGTACTTTGCACAGAAGTGACTGCATTGGTATGCTACCACAGTCTGCAAAACTGCAATTACATCAGCCTTTAAATCGAGAACAACGCTTTACATTAAGTGATACCAATTACAGAGTAAGTACCTGATGCTAAGAAAAGTGACTGTTATATTTATGTGCTTATATAACTAACAGATTGAGTGAGCTCTTGCCCTTTGCTTATCTGTTGGGCTCTTATCATTTCAGGAAATGAGACTCTACCTCCACGGGTGATCTCATAAGCCAGGAAATGCAGATTTTAAAGTTAGATTGCTGATAGGCCTCTTGGAATAGGAGCAGAGTGGAGTTCTGTTGTTGTGCTAAAGACAGTGCTCAAACTGCTGTGTCTGCACTGAACCTCTTTTCAGGGAATCACTGAAAGGCTGAGGTTGGAAGGCACCTCTGCACATCATCTGGTCTAATTCCCAGCTCAAAGCAGGTTCCTCAGGACTGTGGCCAGTCAGGTTTTGAATATTTGAAGCTGGAGACTCTACAACCTCTCTAGGCAATCCTACTTCAGGATTTAATCATCCTCACAGTAAGAGAGCTCTGTCTGTGTTTAAGGAGCTCCTAAAATGAGCAACATGAGCACCTATGCTGTGCCACCACCCTGGAGAAGCTACCTGAGCTACTGTGTCATGTCAGTGACAGTGGCACTTGTAAGTGATGATGGCTTTCACCAGTGCAGCAGAATTACAGCCCCAGAACAGACCCAGCTGTTTGTAACCCTGGGCCTCTTTTGCTTTTGTGCAATGAATGAAAATAAACGGCTTCCAGAAACAAGTAATGCATTTTGGCAACATTTTAGACCTGTGGTAGTTCAGCAGAGCTATAAGGGCCTCCAGACTGTACAGAGTTCTCAGATTTTAAGTACTGGTGGTTCACTATCAAACCACCAGAGCTTCAACCCATCCCTCTTTCCTAAAGATACTGCAGGGGCTGGATTAGTCTCTTGCAGAAGGAATTGAAGCAGTACAGAAGCAACTAATACTGTAAAAGCTTTTTTAAAAAGGAGGTATAGCTAGGTATATCTTTTTAAAAAAGGTATAGCTAGGGGGTAGGGACCTTAAAATGCCACTCTGATTAACCTGCACCAGCTCAGGGCCACTTTCTCAGGCCCTGCTCCATCACAGGAGTAGGACAAGCAACAGCACACACTGCCTCCCCTCAGCTCTGCTATGAGACTAATCTTGTTTGTTCTGCAGTTCTTTATGACCACTGGGTATATGGCTTTGATATCGAGGTTTTAAATCCTTTTTTTTCCTGAAGATTATTTGAAGCAGAAAGATGGTTCAAAGAAAGAGAAAACAGAAGCTTATGTGCTGTGTTGGTTGCATGCCAAGAGTTGGGATATTCCTCTGCAGAGGCCAGAATTTGTGTTATTGTCAGCAAGCTTTCTGCAAATTGCCATGCAACTGCTCAATGTCACAAGGCATGTGAAACACCAGGACCAGCTCAGTGGTCAGGTCTGTGGCCATGGTTAGGTCAGTTTTTTGGAGATGATGGAGCAGGCTTTCAAAACAGAGCAGGAGTCCTGCATTGCAAGTCCCTGCCTTGGGGTTGTAGGTTACAATGTAAGAAGTAACCAAAAGCCTGTATTCCATCACCATCTTCATCAGCTGTTAAAAGCAGGTGGGGCAGTGTTCTTTATCTCTTCCATGACTCATCCCTGATAACTCCCTGAGGGGATATCTTCTGTTGATGGGCCATCAAGTCTCACTGCATGGCTCATAAAATGACATCATCCCATTGTGAGATGCTCTGCCCAGGGGGAGGAGCCAGGTATTCCTACCTGGATATAGGCTGAGGTTTGGAACACCACAGCCAGCCCTTACCTACTGGATTCCCAGGGGACAAGAGCTACATAACTACCACTGGACCTTCAGAGGAAGACCAGACCCTTCTACAGGATCACTGCTTCAACAGAACCACATTTATCCCTCCAAGAGAACTGCAGCCATTATTTAATGGGACTGCTACCACCACCCTGACCAGCAGGGTGCCAGTTTGTATCCTGACTCTGTCAGTTTAAGCCAGTGTTTTCTGCCTTTATTTTAATTTTCCTATCAAATTGTACTGACTGGGAATCTCCCACAGATTGGTTTTCAAACTAGTATGCTCAGCTACAGCACTGGCTGAGAGGATCCAAATGCCACCAGGGATAGTTCTGAACATCAATGTGACACCCACAGATCAGTCCCAATTTTGGGGCATGCTACAGGACTGATCTACCCCTGTTGTGGGAGGGCTGTGCTGGAAGCAGCAGGTGTGATGCTGGCAGGAGACGTGGTACAAAAGCTGCAGGTGTGCCGTGCCACAGGAGGAGCCCCTGGAGCTGCAGAGGCAGGCAGGGCACACACAGCAGTCTGTGCTGTCCTGGGGGGGCTCCTCAGGAAGGCACACTGTTCTCATTGTTGCTTTGACTTTGCTGGGCACAGCTTTTCCTCACAAACATGAGAGCTGTGTCAGGTTGTACAGTGATTTGTGTTGGGATTTCAGTTTTCTGGACTATGACATGCATCAAAGCCACAACCAGGCATCCTGGGGCCATCAGTCAGAGCTCTGAACCACATGTAGTTTAAGATGAGACATAAGGAGACGGGAAATATCCCTGATGGCCAGCAAAACCAAAATCAAAACAGAATAATAAAGAGCCCAGAACACAGCAGAGCAAGAACAAAAGGAGACTAGAAAACAGAAATCATCAGTTCTCTCAGAAACAAAAGCACCAGGGACAAAGGCAACCACCCTGCTGTTGGTCTGTCCAGACAGTGGTCAAGGAAATGAGTCAGCCTCACAGCTCTGCACTTCACATAACTGGGAAAAACTTTCTTAGGCCCTCAGTAATCTCACTCAGCTTCTTCATGCAGGAATCAATCCACCCATCTCCCTCTGCTTGGTTGTTGGTTGTTGGTTTTTTTTTTTTTTTTTTTTTTTTTTTTTTTTTTTTGGCTTTCTACACACGTAACTCATTAAAAATAAGAAAATATGAGGTTTGACTGTGGTGGGTGAAGGCAACAGCTGGAGTGCATGTGAAATAGCAGGTCTCTTCTGATCCAGAATGCTGCACCACAGGAGAGCAACATAATGGAAGCTACTAATACAGTACTTTAATGATGAGAACCCCCATGCAACATCTGCCCGTGTGGATATCCATACATTATATGCTTTGACAATTCTTGCTTGTAATCCCACCTACAGCTGACACTGTGCTGCTACTTTGGTTATAGACGGGAAAAACACAAACCTCATTTGAAATGAAAGGAAGAAAATAATTACCTTGCATAACAAAGTCATTCTACACTGAAGGGGAAATCTGCTTTACTACTGGGTCCCAAATGACAGAAAAATTACTAGACCAGATAACACTGTGGTAGGTGCCTAATGGTGGAGTTCCTGCTGTCCTACAGTCACCTGATGCCCAAACTGCTGAGGATCTCAAAGAAGTCAGAATGCTCTTCCCTAGAAGTCTTGTTATTAATGTCAGTTTTAGCAAAAGAATACAATCAAGAGATTCTCAGAAGACTAAATTACTTTTCTTGTCAAGCAGAGGAACATGACTGTATCACAGGATAACTAATATAACTAGTATAACTAATATACTTTTAAATTTAGTCTACAGGTTTAGAGGTCCATTTGCAACTACTCATTCAACACTCCATTATAAACAAGCTCAGTGTGTTCAGGGCAACAGCAGTGAGGCAGCAGTGTCCAAAGTTCGGGCAGGCAGACCAAACCAACTTCAGTGCCAGCTGGAACAGTAAAGACAGAGCAGTGGGAAGTGTCCTTTCCCCCCACTCCTCATCCTAACAGGATATCAGGAGCAACAGTGCTTACCATCTAGTAACTCCATCTAATATGATGCATGTTAGAACACCAAAAATAAAATACAGCCTACAATAGAAGGCAGTGTTTAGTTGTTTCCTTGTGCAATAAACTCACTTATCTATTCCTGAGGCTGTCTGGTGGGCTTGTGTTGTTAGCCTGAAGACTTCCATGCTGATGCTCAGGAATGCAGATCCTGCATGGGTTAGCTGCAAACAAGTTTCTACCAGGGCTACTGCAGAAAGTGCAAAAGAGCTTTGCACCAGAATCCAGCGTGGGGAAGACTGGATCCCCCTCAGTCTGTGCAGTGGGAAAGTGCTGATTGAGTGCTTGACTAAACCATTGCCTTTCATGAGCAGCAGACACTGCCATATGTTTTCCTGAAATACTGGCCCAGAAAACTGTGTGTGCTTCCTGGTGCCTCACTCCAATCACAGATTGGTCGATGCTGACATCCCTGCTGGGACCCAGTGGCTGCCTCTGTAGGAGTGATGGTAGAGCAAAGCTATTTGGCTTATTTCCCTTGGAAGGGATTTTCTTGAACCTATTACCAGCAGAAATTTCAGTAATGACCCCTGTTAAGTGTATACACATAAAGGCATATTGCTCATTTTAGCATGAGCTATAGGATGAACCAGATTATCTTATTTTTATGGTTTGGTTTAGAAGCAGGATGAAGATTTACATTCTCCATTTGCCAAATGAAGTTTAAATCATCACGCAGGACTGCACACAGACAAACAATCAGTGAAAATTCATGCATGTCCAAAAACCAGCCCTGTATGTTTAGCCCAAGTTCTGACACTGCTCCCCTATGAAATAAGTGAAGTAGAAGATCATTCACAGGATCAGTTCTGCAAAACTGCACAGCAAACATTCTCTGCCTGCAGCAGCTCTCCCTGTGAGGCCAAGGCCAGCCTCACAGTCCCTGAGAGGAGGGCAAATTTGAGAGGGTCCAACCTGGGTTTGGCAAGCTACAGACCTTTCCCACAGTTCATACTCTGCTATTCACAGTGTAACAGGATCCCACAGTCACTCCCAGGGAAGGCAACTTAATAAAACAAAACTTTCTTTATGATCACAGTTTTACTTTTAAAGGTTTTCAGGAAAGCTCTCAATGTCCATTATTCACATGGTTTGGAGGCTGTACTGCTGTTGCACCACTGTCAAGCAACAGAATAAACTCCAAAACTGGTTTTAGTAATTCCAGTGTCAGTGGCAGCCCAAGGAAGAGTCATTTCCTGGTTCCTGGCCATAATTTTCAATACAATGGCTTTTATTTGTGAGCCCTTTGTTGGTTTGGCACAGCCTCACACCTGTGCCATCACCTCCACAGCACAGAGTCTGAACTGCCTCCACACCATCTGGTAGAAATTTGCTTTCTCCTTGCTGCCAGGAATTGTGGGGAGAGGAGAAATCATGTCACAAGAAAAGTTTTTTCATATATATATATATCTATAGAGAGAGAGAGTAAATCAATACAAGCAATTTCTTCCTTGATAATTCAATTCCTGAAAGCTCTTTATTAATCATGTTTCCAGAACATGTGATGTTGCAATAAAGGTTTTTGCTATGAACAGTTCCCAAGTGAAAGGGGGGGTGGGGGGGGGAAGGCAACTGTAAAAGAAAACAAGTAATACTGCAAAACACCTTATCCAGGTGTGGGTGTTAGGCCTGAGCACATTCAGACATTGATTTCTCCCCCTGCCCCTGCTTCCTCCTTTTAGCTGTGAGCTAAGGACTTAGGAAAGGCTTTACAACCAGGGAAGAAGTATCTTTTAGGGGAAAGAAAGAGGAAAAGAAAACCTGAAAGATTTTTTTTTTTTAAAGAAAACCTCAAAAACCCAAAAGAACTGCAGAGAGGAGTCAATTTGTCCAAAAGAGCTGTAACCCTAAGAGCTAAACCAGTTATGGAAATGACCTTTAGTTAACATCTGTCTTTTCTCTTTTGGTTTTTCTGTATTTTAGAAAAGATTAAAAGAAAATTATTATGTTAACACTAGGAGACTGTTACTCTGGTATTTCCAGCACAAATGGAATAAAAAAGCCCCATGAAAGATATCTGATCTCACAGAGCAGCACTGAGCTAAGGAATATAGCACATGGGGCTGTGTGCTCTGTTGACATTGCTGGTTAAGACCAATCCAGCAGAGCAGCCTGTTTAACCAGGGGAAAGCATTTCTTTATTTCTACTTCTGAGGCTGTAGCAATTAATGCTTGAATGCAGTGCAATTCCCACACTGTGCTGCAACACCTTTAGAGGGTCTGGTAAGGACAGTCAGCCCATCTGGCCCTGCAAGCTTTGGGACAGACAAGCTCTGCCCCTTCCACAGGCAGCAGCAATAAATTTCATTTCAGTTCCGTGCTGCAGTGCTCTGGGACATGTGCACAGAATACTGATTTATTTGGCTGTAACCCCAGTGTACAGTTCCAGACCTGAGGCTCTTCCCAGCACCAGCTTGCTTTACACCCCTGCCTGCACCACAGAATGTGTTTTTTACTGGGTTTGAGTACAAAGGGAGGTGTACAAAGGGAGGCCAGGAGGAAGGTGTAGCTACTTTGGGACCCAATAAACACATATTTACAGCAATACTTTCTCTTAAGTTTAAGGAAGGGTAAATAAGTGTTAAGAACAAGATTAGGAAAATACCATCTTAATCAATACTTTGTGTTCAGTAAAGATCATAACTCATTAGCAATCCAATACCTACTACTAAGCCATTTCCCAGCTTCAAAGTCTCAGCTCAGTTTTCCCAACTTTCATTTAAAAAGTAAAACCTTATTTTATGTGGAACAATCCCATGATTTTCAACTCTCCTTCTCCCTGATCTTCATTGAGAGAATTCCAGTCAGTCACAGGCCCTGTTCCAGACACCCTTTCCTGTGTCAGATCAGCTGTATTGTTCTCGAGGGCAAATATTTCTTTCTGAGAAGTCCAGCTGAATGGTGTAACCACTGTAAGCACAGTCCAGCTCACCAAATACCTTCTCACTAAGCTCTATTACTCCTCCTGTAATTCTGCAGAGACTAATTATTTCCTCAGGTTTACAGGGTGTGAATGGGTAAGGTTCAGGTGTGGTCAGTGCTACTTTACTGCTGCTTCAAAAGACAAATTTCCATGCCCTAGTCTGGCTCTGCAGTTATTTTGCATACAAAGAAGTTATGGAGAGGCAGTTTTGACACTTTGTTAACATCTACTATCAGAAAATAATAATAAAATCCCCTTTTTACCTTGGCTCCTTGATGTGAAAGCCAGGTTTGTAAACAATCATTTGCAATTTTCATTTACCTTCCTTTTAAATACAATGGAACAGAGCCACTGACTGCTACTTGGTGCCACACAGAGCCAAAAGTTCATCCTATTCCAGAGCAGTAGCTTCCCAGGGACCACTGACCACACAGGGCACTTCCTTCACTTCCACTCAAGGTAAATATTCCGCAAGCTTTCACAGCAGAAAAGCATTTCTCACATGAAGGAGGCTCTAATCTCTGTGTTAAAACACTTGGAAACCCCAAAAGAGAAAGAAAAAGCATTTTAAGAACCCATCCAGCAACCAAGGAATACAGTTTGAAAGTCATTCTTAAAACACATTATTTTCCTCGCTGATATTTCTAATTGAATCACACAAAAAGTCTCAAGAAACATAAGAGAAAGAGCACAAAAAACCCCAGTAGATTTCAGGAGACACAGATGAAGGGGGTTTTAGCTTGGAGAAGCTACTTTTATCAGAACAACTGGCAGAATAGGAAGACACACAACCTTTCCTACTTTGAGTTGTGTGTGAGACAGCTTGGCCCTGCTGCTTCCTCTGTCCTTGGGTGGAATTTCCTGGTGTTCATATGCAAACCCCACCAGTGCAGCATTAAATGTGTGGGGGGGCCCAGGGCAGGCACCTAAAAGCAAAACAGCAGCAGGGCCTGGGGGCTTTCAGCCCCAGTTCCAGTCCGAGTGGTCACTCCAGGCTGATGTCCACAGAAGTCCATCTTCCTCTGGGAATAATCTGTACCTCAAAGATCTGAGTGCAATTACCAAAATCTGCACCTTCCACAGCTTCCTTCTGGAACAAGACAACAGTGCTGGGAGATAACATGTAACCCGATGTCAAGAATTCCTCTGAACAAAAAACATTCCATCTGACAATGGAGAAAGCAAAAAGTAACCAATACTGTAATAAATACAGTCTTCAGCATGACTTCCTATATGCTGCAAGGATTTTCCAACACCCTGTCCAGACAGTGGGATCAAACATGCAGCAAGCAAAGCAAGCTGACAGCCCTTGGCTTTTCCAGACTACAAATGTAGCCCTCCTAGCACTTGATGCCTTAGGATTTTAGCTTTCATATTTTTCATATATTTGTAATCCTGTAATTCTTTAGTGTAGAACCCTAAACTGTATATACAGTGTGAGCTGCTGCTTTCCTATTTTGGTCAGACACAACAATTCCTCTCCAGGCCTGGGAATCAAGGACACCTCACTGCCTCAGGCCCTGAGAAATGTAAACAGAAGTGAGCTGGAGGGAGCAAACTTGGAATAAATGACTTCATTACCTGAAGCTGTAATTGGAGCATTAATCCCCAATATGCAAATGGACCAAACTTTTAAAAGTGTGAAAACCCCTGACTCATTGTCCATTTTTGGATGTAGCCCCTGCGTGGGCTTTAACTCCCTGTCTGCCCTAAATGTACCTGAAGGCCCTTCAATAAATCTAATCACTTTATATCCCCTAAATTTTGTCTGGCCTGTTTTTAGGTAGTCCTAAAAAGGTATCACACTGACACCCAGGTGAAGGCAGTCAGAAAACCAAAGTCTAATTAATCCCCTGCTCCCATCTGATGGAGCCTCCTTCATTATCCACCTTTGCCTCATGTGTGCAGCCTGCAGCACTCAGGGCATGGATCTGGATCTGTCCCAGTGCTGAGGCACCTGTGACCCAGCTCAATTCCAGATGCCAGAATTCAGCTTCATGCTGTTCTCCCCTGCTTGCTACATCCTGAACAGCCTCCCCTAACGACCCCTCCTTGCTCTTCTTCCTCTCTGGGGTGACAAAGGGACTCTGGGCTGCTTGGGGGGTCAGCTGATGGTGCAGGTGGTGGTCCAGTGGTGCAAAGCTGGAGGGGACACTGCCAGTGCCTGCTCTGTCTGCAGGGGGTTAAAGGCCTGAGCAAGGGAAATGCTTAAACCGAGTAAAGCCCTCAGGCTGCTGAGCAGGCCCAGCCATCCAGGATAGAAACCCCTCCTTGCAGGGTCAGCCAGAGCCTGGGGGTGTGGCAGGAGGCACATCTGAGCCTTGGGGACAGTGTGGCATGAGCTACTGTCACCTTGATATTTTCAGCCTTCTGATGTTTTACATTTTTGTACTGGAGTTCTCACGCATTGTAACATAAACAAAAAGTGATGTTTTGAAAACTGTACATTCCTTCCTGGGGGAAGGACAAATTGATGGACTTCTGGTTTGACCAGTGGGGTCAGAGAGGTGTCAACCTCATGACCCAGTCGCTGATCAAACTCCAAAAGCTATTTAAACCCTAAACCCAAAATAAACTTCTTTCTTTTGCTCACACAACTTGACAGTGTGAGTGTGGTTTTTTCATGTCTGTCTGGTGACAAGCTGCCATGGCCAAGAAGTGCCATCCCCAGAAGGGAAAGCTGGGACAGGTGTGCTGTAGCCATCACAAGGACAATCACAGCAGCCCTGTGCTGCCCAAAACATTGGCTTCTGCTGGGCACTGAAAGTGGCACCTCTAATTTGGCTTTCCAGGCTGTGGGATAAGGGGGGGCTGCCTCCTTTCTGTCCTGCACCGTGGCACCAAGGGGGTGACAGGGGCTGCTGTGCTGCCCTGTTGTGCACCTGGGAGACAACTGCTGGCTCAGGTGTAGGTGAGGATGGGCAGAGAAAGCCTCAGTTTAAAGACTGGCGTCACAAATTACCAACCCTCAGGTCAGGATTGAAGAGAAGGAGAGAAATGCACTTCTGATTAGGTCTGATTGGTTTGGAAGTTTCTCTCTGCACATGCTCTTCAAAATAAAGCAATTCTGAATAGGCCTTGTGTATTCTGGGGGTGAGGGAGGGAAGAGAGGAGGGAAACCAGGTGGAAGAGAAAAATGCTTCAGCTGACAATGACTGAGAGGGAGAGAATTGCACAGTAACGTGCCATCCATCTACTGGGCAAGATTCATTATTCACAGCTCAGTCATCTGGTTCTAAATTTTAAATGTCATCTAAAGTGCTTTTTGAATTCATCAGTTTTAAAAGATATTTACTAAGATGCAAAACATTGTGTTATTACTCAGAGGCCCTGGGGGCTGTGGGACGACAGGCAGTGAAGAGACAGCTGAACTGGGAACCTCTCACCACCATTCTGAGGTGGCCCTTGATGCTGCCCATGCCTCCATCCCAACAAGGTTCTCGTCCTTTCTGAAGGAATCTGACACATTTCAGACAGTGGAGAAGGACCCTACACCTTGTTTGCTGCCTCTGCACCATCACTGCCAGAACCACCAGTGCCCCCAGGACACCCCACACACCCCCTGCCACACAGGCCTGTAAAACTGATGAGCAGATTTTTACATGACCCTGCAGCACTCTCTTAAGTAATAATAAAATCTCAGCCACGGAATGTGATTAGCAATTAGAAACCAGGCCTGAAAGAAGACACAATACTGTTGCCTACTCCCAAATGGTGAGGTCTGCCCTGCTCCCCCTCACACAAGCCTGGCACAGTGCCCTTTAGCATGATCACTCCCACACTAATGTCTTCTATCTATTCACACAGTCGTTTCTTCACTAGCAAACCCGTGCATAGCCTCAAGATATTTAAGCTGTGCATTGTGTGGTAATAGCTTTGTAATGGTGTTCATCTATCACCCGTTTTAAATATCCTTGCTCTGCCCACTGACCCATCTCCTACGGCTCCACTGCTCTGCAAACAAACACTGCTGAGGATTTCAGAGAGGAACACTTGGGAAGAAAAAGGAGTGCGGGGAAAGAACCAGAATGGAAACTTCCTAGCCAGATCTTCACAGCCCATGGCCCATGCTCAGGGCTGCGTGACTCAGGTGAAATTTGAGCTGACTCAGAGCTGAGATGCAGTGCCCAGCTCAGAGAATAGCATCAGTACTTTTGTGGGAATTGCATTATTCCCTTCCCATGTCCACGGAGATTGTCAAATACAAAAAATAGCAAGAAGCTTTAAAGAAATCTGGGCAGAGTGAACACCATGTTGGAGAATTGGAATTAGCATCCTAGTGATTCCTTCTGCATTTTGTTTGTCTTTCCTGTCTTTACTGAACCCATTGAAAGCACACTAGCATAAAGAAAGATCCCCACAGACTTTGGATGACTCAAAACCCCCCAAGTATTCTGTGATTGAGCTTAATTTCTTCCACTATCTACAGATACAACATTTTGGTTCTGCTTTGCCTCTGAGTCAGCATAAAAGATCCTTCCAATTTTATTTGAATCGTTTCAATGGAATAGAATTATAATAGAATTATAAGGATTATAAAGCAATAATCCTCAGCACTCCATGGGATCAAAGCAGTATTCAAATATTAAGCAACACTCAGAGAAGATAGGTCAGGTATTATTATCCTCATTTTCCAGAGGAAAGATAGGAAGACATGACTTTAAAGCACAGGACTTCTTCCTGGGAGGATCTGTGTTGGTGTTAGGAAAAAATTAATCCACAAACACCAGAGGTTTATGTCCAAAATGGAGACAGAGGAGTCCTTTTACTTTATTAAAACAAAGGGAGAGGCCATGGGGCATTTCCCCTGGGGCCTCTCAAATTTAGGAGGACACAGCCTCCTATTTATCCTAATTTCCTGGCCACATTTCCCTCTCTCTTTCCCCATTGGCTGCGGTACTTGAGAGGTGCAGACTTCTTGGAGTGCCTAATACCTAAAATTCCCCTTTAATGTATAACTCCTCTTTTAATTTTTAATTCTTACGGAATTTATGGGTTTCCCCCAAAGTTTCCTTCATCTTTCAATATCCAATTTCCTTTATCAGCCAACCTACAGTTTGTTTGTAAAGGCAAATATCTTCTTTTCCATTCATCCATCAGTGGAATCCTTCCCATTGTTCCTTTTATCTCTCAGTGCTAGTTTTATCTACCAGCAGACCCAGTGCTTGTTTGTAAAGACAGATCTGTCATTCCTCTCATTGGGACCCACGTGGCCCAGGCCAGCTTGAGGAGTCCCTCCATCCTGAATGCTGTGGTTAGAGCCTCAGCCCTGTGCCTGGTCCCTCCTCACCTCCACTGCACTGCTCCTTAGAGCTCTGCCCTGCCAACTGCAGCACTCACCAGTGCTCCTGCCTTTTTAAATAACAAATGAAATATGATATATCAGCATCCCAAAGTCTGCAGTTATAGGAGCCTGATCTGAGAGATGTGGGACAACAGGTGGATCTTCAAAATGCTGTTTATTGTATAGAAGATGTCACAGCAGTCCTGGGTTGTGGGTGACAGAGCCACGCCTAAAGCTGCAGCTACAGCTCATAGGCAAGCCTGAAGTCGAGTTAGTTCTGGTTACAATGCATTATATAGTTTTCTTTGCCAAGCATCTCAATACATAAAAACCAGTCAGCATCATACACAATAGCTTTACCATTACCTACAGCCTATCATAACTACTGTCATTACCATATTATGTTACAGTTTAAGCTTAATGTTGTTTTTCTGTTTTCTTGCAGTAGAAAATTCTTAGACCTTTTTTCTACTTGCTACATCAGCATGTTTTTTTGCCTATGGTACCTTCTGCTTTTCTTATTAGATGTATTTCTGCTTGGTAAAAACATCACCTTTGTTTGTGGTCAACATATCCTTTGCTCTAGCCATAAAACTTCCTTCCAACTCAACATTGGCTTTCTTAGTTGTCCAGTAATGACTGGGTCAGCAATTCTTAATTTAGACATCTTTCATTCTTCTATATCAAAACTTGCTTCCACTCTCAGCTTCCACATTCAGAGAGCTTTCTGCCAAGCATCATACCTGTGAAACTTTCTTGCCAAACTTTCATCTTTCCCAACATGTGGCTCCTTTCCCACCCTCTTCCCCAGGACCAACCTCACCCTGCCCTGCCAAGCCCAGCTGAGCTCTGTGATGTGACCACAATCTGCCAATGCCAGCAGGCAGAGGGGGAGAATCACCCTCCCCTCTGCCCCCAGCTCACACCATGACCACAAACATGCCCCAGGGTGGGAACTCAGTTGTCCTGCTGTCCCCAGGCCCCAGGTTTGCCCCACTAAACCAGACCAAACCCTTTGGCACTGGTTTAATGAGTTCTGCGTGCTTGCAGAGGAGCCACAGGCTGCTGCCCAGGGGCCTCAGGTGGTGCTGCTGCAGTAAACAAGGGATGATCACAAGGAGGAGGGAGAAAACAGAAGCTGGCCACGGTGCTGCACTGTGTTTACTCAAATAGCACTCTTGAATAAACAAGTTCCAGGAAGCAGAGAGCAGGGATTATCCAATTTTCTGCACCGAAGTGCACAAGATCAGATGCATTAAGGAAGATAAAGAAATACAGCTGAAAGCCAAATACAGGTTACAGTGGCTGGAGATCATCTTTGGGAGATGAAATATTCCTGAAATGATGAAGACAATAATTCACAAGAATGAGACTCTCCAGTGAATTATGGGAGTCCTCTTCCAATAAGTTAGAAGAAATACGATTCTAAGATTTAAACACACTCATCCATCACTGGTTGTGCTTAAACAGATTTATGGATATATACATATTTTACCATTTTTTATGTTTTTATATGTGTGATATTTTAGTTCACCTGTAGGTGATACTGGGACATGAAATGCACCAAAAACTTCCCTCCACCCCTCATGTATTATAGGCACGGAGAACATTTTTAAGCTCAAGGACCAATAGAGCTGACAAAAACATAAAACAAGCTACAAAAGAAGCTTGAAGTTATTGTGTCACTTTGGGAATGGGAGAAAAGAAAGATACTGGCTGATAAACCTTGGAGCCCTATAAAAACTTTCTGTGGCCAAACCCAAGCAACAATCATTTGGAGAAGTTGATACACTGGACTCCCAACTGAGCAAAGTATCTAAAATCAAGTACCTAACTTTAAAAGCAGTATCATTTATTAAAGTGGTGAAAATTCATGTGCACAAAGTGACAAGGTCTTACTAAAGCACATTATAGACTAATGCACTTCTTCTTATACTGGATAAATCCCTGGCCTTCTAACAGTTTGCTCAGACATAAATACACATCAGATGTCCAACTATTCAGTCTTTTGACCTAAATTGAGGGCACCTTTTCTGTTTTTTTCTAATATTTTCTCTGATTTGTTTTTTTATCTTATCCAGTGATTATGTGTAATATGTAGCTTGCAAGGAAAAGGAAGGAAGGAAGCAAACCAAGCCTGGATTGGCAGTCTGGTTCCCTGTGCACAGCCAGGTACATGTGCACCTGCACAGGGAATAACCCACTGTGCACCAGTGGCCAGGGATGGTATTTCACAGATGAGTAAAAACCTCTGTGCAAGGATGTTTCTGTAATTTGAGGCTAGGGAATTGGCTGGGGTAGAGAGCCCATGTTCATGTACAAAAGGCTGCCAGGTGGATTTGTGCTCCATTTGACACTGAAGCTGGATTCCCTGTTAAGGCTCTGAATTTCACTGCAGCCAGTCGAGCTGGGGGCTCTGGTTGAGAAACGTGGGGTGTTGGGAAAGATGGGACAGGAAAAGCTTACAAATATGATTGCCTGGCAAGAGATACTGAGAATATAAAACCTATGAATGAAATAGAAATGAGAGCCAGCTTTGAGATGTAATCATGGCAGGCAGGAGGACGGTGACTATAACAAACAATGGGACACCAAGGGACCCAAGGGTGCAGCCCCACCCCACCCTGCCAAGGTATCAGGGAAAAGACAGATAAGAAGACAGTCTTTAGAGTTTAGAACACAGAGTGATATGGTAATAGAGCAGTTCTTATAGACTGTGTGCAAAGTCTGTAGGTTTTGTATCTCGGGTGGGTTGGTCACTGTAAATTAGAATATGCAACACATAAAAAATATAACGTATTGTAACAAAGTTCACACCCCTTTTCTTTACCCTTCTTACTTTACCTCTCTTTACCTGGCCCACCTCTTACCTCTGACCTCACTACTCTTATCTTACCTGGCTTACCCCTACTCTCTTTCTCTCTCTCTCTCTCTCTCTTTGGGGCTTCCCCTCAGCCCAGGCTGGTGGCTGAAGGCAAAAGGCCCTTTTTACCCACCACCCTTGCAATAAAACCACGTGTTCTCTCAAGAGTGTCTCAGGTTTGCAGAGTTCCCTCTCCCTGCCGTCCTCAAATGCTCCTACAGTGGGGATGTTCTCCCTTCTCTCCTGCTTTGGCAACCTCCCTCACCCCAGGTCATGAACTGTCTGGTGCATGATCCATCCCACTGAGCCCATGGAACACTCACCAAAATAAAAATGGCATTTTCTTCTGGACCAGCAAGCTGACCCACGTGTGTGTGGGCACAGCACTGCTTTACAGGGCAGATGCAGAGCATGGGAGGCTCAGACCACTCTTCCCCCTCACCTGCTGCAGCCTTCTTCACATCTGATTCTACCTAACAAACACCAAAAGCCCCAAACTGTGGGCCTGATATTTCTGGGTCTGAAAGATTTTTACCCTGCTAGCAGCTGCTAACTTTTTCCCGAGGAAAAATTTCTCAAGAAAGCTTTTTCTCAAAACAATCTTGGCAAACAACTCTCCTTTCTCAAAACAACCTTTCTCCAGGTGGTGTTTTGCTGTTTCTCTGGTTTAACCAATGGGATCAGAGAGGTGTCTTTCCTATTCACTAATCATGTTAAGCCTGTGTCAGAACACCTTATAAAAAGTAGTAAGAATTAGACAATAAAGCCCTTTTTTTAATGCTCTTTGCCTTCTGAAATATTTGGATTCTCTCATCTTTCTTTTGTGTCCTACAACACCACCAAAGCAGGGAAACCTTTGTCCAGAAGTCACACTTCTGACACACAAACATCAAACCTATCAGCCAGTTACAGAAATCTGAGCACATTTTTAAATATCTGAGTGCTTGAGTTCTTAACCTTCATAAAATTCTTGGGATTTCCAATGCAGGTGGCTTCCATATGGACTCAGATATGTACTCAGCCAGCTGTGGGAGTGTGGGCACAGGCTCATAGGCACTTTTACACCCACATTTTTACACCTTTTACAAAAAGCTGGCACATCTTCCAGTGCAGGCCATACCTCCCTGCCACCTCCATGTGTCCCCTTTGTCACCAAAGAGTTATCCTTAGCCCATGCAAACACACATGCAGCTGCCCAAACTGAGCCACCAGACAAATCAAACCCCTGTGTCCCTCACTGCTTTCCACTGACAACTTTTACTGCTAGATGTATTCTCAGCTAGAGCTCCCAATCACAGGAAGATTTATTCAGCTGTAGCTGTATTGATATTTATGGAGTTTGAGGCACATTCTAAACCAGACCAAATGTATTATTTTATTCTTTATTGAATAGTTACTGGTAATGCGAGTTGTCAGGAGAATACATTGCCAAAAAAAAAAAAAAAAAGCTCTCTTAATGTTAAATCAATGATTCATTTACTCTCTTCATGATTAATTGCAAAGTATTTGGAACTCTAATGACTTTTGTGGATGCAATATCATTTAATCTAAAGGAAAAAAGATCCAATCTGCATTGCAATACTGATTTTTCTCCTATGTCAGTAAAACAGGGAACTATTTACTTCCACTGCTCCAGGTGCTAGGGAAAGCTGTCAGGATCGATAGGGAAGCCTGGATACCTCAGGATGGGAAATTCAAAGCTATTTTCTTTTGGAAAGGTGCATCTGTGCCTTTGATGCTGTACAGGTTAACACGTGACCAAAACAGTGGACTGATTAACACCAATGTGCTGGGCAGAGCTGGCCTCCATCTGAAGCATTCCTGATTCCAAGGGAATCACAGATATTTAGCCAGTTAAAAACCAGACCACAAGCCAGCATGTGCCCCCAATAATTTGCAGACTGATGTTGAGTTTAGGCACCTTTTAAGCTTAGGCTTAAGCCTAAGATACAGCTGCTCTTGTCCTCCTGTGGATCCTCATTTCCAAGGGCTGGATCAGCCCCAAGCAAAGCACCAGCACAGCCAGATGTGAACTTCCAGTGCCAGGGAGCCCTTCCAGATGCAGAGAGATTTCAGAAGAAAACCCCAGGCCATGCTTTGGCTGTCCCCAGGAGCACACTGACCCCAGCACTGCTCACTCTCTGTACAGCACTGCTTTGTTTGCTGCAATGTGTGATCCCTGTGAGGTCAGCAGGGCTGCTCTCCAGCTCCCAGCCTGTGGGGTCACACAGCATCCCCCCTCCTGCCCAGACCCATACACAGCATTGTTGAGGAACACTCCTGACTCCCACCTGGCATCAGAATGGCCACACAGGAAAGTTTCCTTTACAGCCTCCTCACTGCTCCTGCTGAACTGGTGAGAATGCAAAGGCCAGTGAGGGCAGTGTGCCCATGGCCCAGCACGGCCACCATGGGCAGTGTGGCAGTGCCAGGCCCTGGCAGCCACACTCTGTCTCTCCTGCTGACCCCAGCTGTCAGCAGGGCTGGCAGCTCCTCACAGGCAAAGCCCTGCCAGGCTTCAAGGAGAAGAGGGGAAAGCAGGAGGTTTAAGGGATGCTTAAAGGACATTTAGACTGGCTTTTCATGCCAATTTAACTCTTGACATGTAAATGAGAAGCTAATCCATCTCAGAATCACAGAACCACAGAATCACTAGGCTGGGAGAGACCTTTAAGATCATGGAGTCCCACCCAGCCCCAACACCTCAACTAAACCATGGCACCAAGTGCCACATCCAGGCTTTTTTTAAACACATCCAGGGATGGTGACTCCACCACTTCCCCCAGGCAGACCATTCCAATACTTTATCATCCTTCCTGTAAAAAACTCTTTTCTAACATTTAATCCTGATTTCCCTTGGCACATCTTAGAGACTGTGTCCTCTCGTTCTGTCAGTTGCTGCCTGGAGAAAGAGACCAACCCCTCCCTGACCACAACCATCTTTCAGGAAGCTTTAGAGAGTGATGAGGTCACCTCTGAGTCTCCTTTTCTCCAGGCTAAACAACCCCAGCTCCCTCAGTCGTTCCTCACAGAGTTTGTGTTCCCAGCCCCTCACCAGCCTCCTTTCCCCCTCTGGACACGTTCATTAATGTTCTCTTCTGCCCTCCTGCAGCCTGATCTCACCACCATGACTGCAGGGGGGCTTTGCTGGCAGAGAGCTTTAGAATGGAGGCACACACAGAGACCACCTGTGGGCCTGATATTTCTGGGCCTGTGAGATTTTAGCCTGCTAGCAGCTGCTAACTTTTTCACGAGGAAAAATTTCTCAAGAAAGCTTCTCCTCAAGAACTCAAGAAGTTGTTGGCAAACAACTCTCTCAAAACAACCTTTCTCCAGGTGGTGTTTTGCTGTTTCTCAGGTTTAACCAATGGCATTAGAGAGGTGTTGTTCCTATTCACCAATCATGTTAAAGCTGTATGGGAATACCTTATAAAAGGTAGTAAGAATTAGACAATAAAGCCTTTTTTTCTATGCTCTTTGCTTTCTGAAATATTTAGAGTCTCTCATCTTTCTTTCATGTCCTACAGTGACAAGGACCCATGATGCTGCTGGTTGTTAACAATGGTTTCACCTCCTGGCAGATCCTCTGGTGGTCACAGCTGGTCCCCAGGGGCCAGAGGTGCTCACCAGCAGTGCCTGTGGTCAGCAACATCTCTGCAGGGAGGGCAGAGCTGGGCAGATGCTTGGAGATTGCCCTACTCTGGCAGGTGAAAAGTTTCTGCCCATCCACCATTTATGTTCAACACATGTCCAAGAGGAGATCTTTGCTAATGTGACATAACATGGAAAAAATGCTGGTAAAAACAGTAATACAGGACAAGAAAATTGTTCCAGCAGCAAGGGACTTGACTGCCTCAGTCAAGTGCCAATGAGTGGAGAGAGGACACAAAAACACCTGGCAAACTGACAAAGCTTGAGACTGGGACAAGAGCTCCAGCCTTGGGTAACACCCCCATCACATTAAGTATTCGGCTTCTCTCCTTGGCTTTCTTCCTTCTGGGATTTCCCTCCTGTGTTTCCAAACCCTAAAGCCCTGATGTGGTGCTGCCCAGGAGCCAAAGAGGGAGGAGGCAGCAGGCCCAGAGTGCAGGGAGGAGGCTGAGAGCTGACTGCAGAGGGGACAGGGAGAGGCTGAGTGCTCTCAGCTGCCCAGGTGGGTACAGCCCACTCCTCTCCTCAGAACTGGTGACTCAGAAGTTATCCCCAGGTGAGAAACAGAGATCAGATCCATCTCCTGCCCACAGAACACCCTGCACACCCATGCCTGTACATACTCCTTGTCATTTCAGGCAGGGCTTGCTGGGACCTCCCAGTGCCTGCCCAGCTCCAGGATGGATCCTGTCCTGTGTGCTGCAGCAAGCACACCTCGGGGAGGCTGGGGAAGAGGTGTCAGACATCCTGTCCAGGGTACCTGAGCACAGGAGACCACATTCCTTCTCAGCCTTGCAGCCTCCTGAAGCTCTGGGGCTCTCTGGGACACAGCTCAGAACAGCTGCCTGCTGTGTTCAAACAGAGCAGTCCCAACACACATTGCAGATTGCTCCAAAGGAGGCATGAAATGAGCAATGTTCTGTTTATAAATAGCTCTGTCCCATGTTTGCCCACTGCCAGCCCATGCTGGCAGGTGAGAGGAGCAGCGAGTGAGGACTTCATCTGCTGCTGGAGCTGGGGGAGCAGAGCTTGGCACTGCACCCTCTGGCAATGTGGTGCCACTTGCAAAAAGCAACTGAAAAAATGCCAGACATCTGTGCCCTCACTGTGTGAACTAAAATGGAAAAGAACCAAATACTTTTCTTCACACTGTGATTTATAAAAAGCCCCTGTGTGATCTAAACTGACACACAAAATGACTGTCTCCTATTGATTATTTTTAACCTAATTTAGCTGACACTAATTGTACTGAACCTCCATAATTGTGCACAGCACTTGGATGGAATTATCATCAGCTTCATGGGGCTAATGTTATGCCAATATCATATTTGGCCCATGTTTCCAAGACAGTCAGACATTTACTGAGTATCAGAATAAAGGCATTTACCTTTTTTTGGAGCTTAATTTTTTTCTTTCCTTTCAAATTTCCTTCCACCTTAGATGTATCTCACACACCTGAAAGTATTGCAGGTTCTCCCTGCCCACTTGACAGCTCTTCCCCAGAGCAGTGATCCCATCAGCTTTGGTCCCACACTCAGGTTCTGCTCCGTGCAGCCTTGACCAACTCACCCCATCCCTTCTCTCAACATGTAACGAGGGAAGAGAGTTTTCTTATGCCAGGAGGGGTCAAAACACTAAAGTTTTGGTTTGAGAGGGGGCAGAATCTCTCACTCCTCATAGCAGATTGGCCACAAAGGGCTCAGTAACTTCTAGAGGTGGCACTGAGGTCTCAGGTGCCTCATGGTGGTACCACAAGGCAGAGTAGTCAAATGTAGCCCAAACATTTAGGGTTTAATGAAGCAGAGTTAATCTCCATCTGGCAAC
Organism: Trochalopteron elliotii; assembly: GCA_024734555.1. NCBI lineage: Eukaryota > Metazoa > Chordata > Aves > Passeriformes > Leiothrichidae > Trochalopteron > Trochalopteron elliotii. The sequence goes on from JANPWX010000233.1 coordinate 463,739, forward strand.
CAACAGTGGGGGAGCAGAGACCAGTGAGTCCAAGTGGAAAAGCAGCATTAATAAATGGATGGATACACTGTGCTTTGACTGAAGGTTACAGATGGTGGTCCCAGGCTGGACTCCTCCTTAGGAGCCATGCATTACTCTGAAAGCATCAAGTGCACTGAAACAGTGCTGCCCCTCAACATTTTGGTACATTTTTAATTAGCAGGAGATGAAAGAATTACCTTAGCTGTACCTGCTGTTTCCACAGATATTTTAGAGCCTAACAGGTCTCTACACTCTGAAGTGGAATAATAAGCACTAAGTGCTTGCTCCTGCCAACAGGAGTGTGACCTCCACCACCTCTCCCAGCAGATTCTCCCAGTTTGCCCATCACCCTCCCCTCCAGGTCCTCTTCAAAGAGAATCAATCTGCTCCTTCCCCATCAGCCCAGATTTTTCAATTACAAGCTGGACTGCGAGGTAGCTGAAGGCCCTTAACACCATTTTTTAGACTGTGAAGTTAGCAAAATGGGGAGAGGGTGAGGAAACAGAGGAGGGGGAAAAGCAAAAAGTCTCAATTTCAGCGATTCTTTCAACCCTGTGTGCTGGAAACTTTTCCATTCCAGTGTTTTAAATACATCACGCTCTCTGCTGCAGTCACCACTGAAGCATCATTTACAGGCAAAGCAGTGAGGGAAACCAGTGACTGCTGCTCAGAGAGAGCATGGGGAGGATTTATTTGGGCAGTTTGACCACGCCTCAGTGCATGGCCTGACACAGGAGAGCTCTTTTATTTAATACAACCCTGCACCACCAATGTATTTCTCTGGGATTCTTACAAATATGATCAGTTACATTTTTAGAGAAGAGGGGAAGGGGAGGGGAGGGGAGG
>JANPWX010000233.1:469580-504821 GCA_024734555.1 Trochalopteron elliotii
CCAGAACAGCCCCAGCACCCCAAAACAGCCCCAGCACCCCAGAACAGCTCCCAGAACAGCCCCAGCACCCCAAAACAGCCCCAGCACCCCAGAACAGCTTCCAGAACAGCCCCAGCACCCCAGAAGAGCAGCTGCTGTGGTGGCTTTGCACTGCCAGGCACCACGTGGGGAGGGCAGGGAAAGGAGAGGTCCCCAAAGCTGGGCAGCTCAGGGACTCTTTTGGATAGCAATGCTAATGCTTGACTATTAGAGAAATCCTGCTTTAAGTGGCTACTTTGCTCCTGTTCTCTGGATTGGATGTGTTAAATCCTGTGAGGATCAAATCTAGATCTAAGATATTTCATATCCTTGCTGATTATCCTCCCTTGAGATTAATGAAGGAAGGTTGAAATAGGCTTGGAAGTGACCATGCATCCTAAGGTTTTGGTACCAGGCCAGCAGTAATGCCACTGTGGTGTTCATAGAATTCACAGAATTCACAGAATCACTGGGTTGGAAGAGACCTTCAAGACCATTGACTCCAACCCAGCCCTAACACCTCAACTAAACCATGGCACCAAGTGCCACATCCAGTCTTGTTTTAAACACATCCAGGGATGGTGACTCCACCACCCCCCTGGGCAGACCATTCCAGTACTTTATCACCCTTTCAGTAAAAAACTCTTTCCTAACATCCAATCTAAATTTCCCTTGGAACATCTTAGAGACTGTGTCCTCTCATTGTGTCAGCTGCTGCCTGGAGAAAGAGACCAACCCCCACCTGAGCACAGCCACCCTTCAGGGAGTTGTAGAGAGTGACAAGGTCACCTCTGAGTCTCCTTTTCTCCAGGCTGAACAACCCCAGCTCCCTCAGTTGTTCCTCACAGGGTTTGTGTTCCAAGCCCCTCACCAGCCTCGTTGCCTCCTCTTGGACACACTCAAGTGTCTCAATGTCCTTCCTGAACTGAGGGGCCAGAGCTGGACACAGCACTCCATGTCCTTCCTGAACTGAGGGGCCAGAGCTGGACACAGCACTCCATGTCCTTCCTAAACTGAGGGACAGAACTGGACACAGCACTCCATGTCCTTCCTGAACTGAGGGCCCAGAACTGGACACAGCACTCAAGGTGTGGCCTGACCAGTGCCGAGTACAGGGGCAGAATGACCTCCCTGCTCCTGCTGGCCACACCATTCCTGATCCAGGCCAGGAGCCATTGGCCTTTTGGCCACCTGTGCACACTGCTGGCTCATGTTCATGACTGTCACCAGTGTCCCCAGGTCCCTTTCCTCCTGGGCACTGTCCAGCCACACCATCCCCAGCCTATAATGTTGCAGGGGGTTATTGTGGCCAAAGTGCAGGACTCAGCACCTGGACTTAATAAACTTCATCCTACTGGACTCTGCCCATCCATCCAACCAATCCAGGTCTCTCTGCAGAACCCTTCTCCCTTCCAATGGAGTTCTGTTCCTGCAGAGCACATGAATTCCCATTTGTGCCAGCTGAGAATTCAGGACAGCACAAAGGTTCATGACACTGACAGAACCCTGTGGGGACACAGCTCCCAGGTAAACATACAGAAGTTTTTTGGTCTTCATGTATCCACCAGAAGCACTATTCTATGTTAACAATATTTCAACTGAAAATAGAGTAGAAATTTTCATGGAGTGGGTCCAGCAGAGTTAGAAAGAAAAATTAAAATCTCTGCACTGTCTTTGGCTTAAAGCAGCTCCAACTACATTTTAAAATAATAGCTTGAAATGTAAAGCATGGAGAGTATGAGAAATGCCCTACAGTGAGGTGATCTATCAGAGGGAAACCTTGAATGAAAAGGAGGGAAAACAATAAATCCCTGAATAAATATTGAAAAGGGAAGAAAGAAGGAAAGAGATTTCATTTTATTACATCATTTGATGTCATGAGCATGAACTGGGGAAAAGATTTATTTATTTATGTTTTCCTGAGGGTCTGGTTCTGTAAACAGATGGAAGAAGGGCTGGAAAATCCAAATTCCAAACAGAAAAGGTCAAGGCACAATGGAGCTGTATTTTCAGATACAGTGATATAGTGCCCATAGCTGACACTGGGCTTGATTCCTGATTAGATTTGCAATGGTTTATGGATGGGAATTATGCAAATTCCCAATCTCCTGGGAATATGCATGCAAAGTCTCAGGTTTCCTGCAGAGTGCTCCCCTGGCACAGTGGCACAGCTGCAATTACACTGCAGATCTGGCACCTGCATTTGAAAACCCCACGTTCAGTCACCTCAAGAGAGAAGCTCCCCTTTCTTGCTCTGAGACCAGAATCTGCACTTTTAAAGAAAAATATGTCTGCTAATCCAACTGTTATATAATATTATACAAGTGTTTCCAAAATTGGGATGCCAGAGTGGATCAATCCATGTTCTTTCAACTGTCCTACATTAGCTTTTCAATTCAGAAATCCACTTCAGCAAAATGTGATTTTGAAATTCAGACTTAGGTTTCTGTGGGTAGCCCCCCAGAAAAGATAAGCACAAGTGATGCCTTGGAAGGGCTGACCTGGAACAGAGACTGGACAGAGCTGGAGAATACAGTAGGTATTTATTGAAAGGCCTCCAGGATCCACCTTGGGCAGGACAAGAGCCTGGCCAGGGCTACACCCAAGGTGGGCCCAAAATGGTCACAAGGTCTCACACTTTTATAAGTTTTGGTCCATTTGCATATTGGGGTTTAATTGTCCAATTCCAGCTGCAGGTTGTGAGATCTCATCCTTCTTGTTCCTCCCTTCAGCCCACCCTTGTTTGTGCTTTTGGGCCTGAAAGTTGTCCTTGGTATCCAGCAGGAAAAGGATTTGTTTTATCTATCTACTCTGTGCAGAGCTGAGTGACACTGAATGTGAGCTCAGAACTGCACCCCTGGGCAGCACAGAACCTGAAAATATGAAAGCTAAAGCTTAAGGCATGGCAAAGTTTGCTCAGTTAAAACACCCTCTCAGGGCAGGGAGTTTTTACAGCTTCTGCATTTCTTGCAGCAGCACCTGGAGATGCAATCAAACACCTCACAGCCCAGTGCAGTGCATTTGTCTCTTCAACACAAGTGACACAGAGACTGCTTTCCCATTTCTCTGGCTTTGCTTTGTTTTTTTCCCTACTTTTAAGCCTGTTTGCCTGTATCTCCTATATTTAAATGCTGAATTCCTTTCTGGAATCTCCCAACTGAGTAAAATGCTAAGGACAGCAGCTCTGTGGTCTCAGCCAGCATTAGCCATGATCCTAAATGGTGAAGAGTGAGTATACACAATGATGTTCTATCACTGCTGGGTTCATCCATGGACACTGAATCATCCCAGCAGCTTCAAGGATGTTGCATGATCAGAAATAAGTGCATGGGTACATTAATTCAGTCTGTTCTGCTGTGGGCATATCTTAAATTTCACAATCCCAATCAAAGAGAGCCAAACCATAGTGAAAATGTTTATTAGCAGCTGTTTTCTCTGATCCTCTGTAATGCTATTGTAAAATGCTTCTATTAATATATTAATAAAATAGATAATAACATCTTGTATAAGAATATACAATGCCAAGAGATAACACTTCCATTAGTATTTTGTTAGATTTTTAGTCATCACAGTGTCTTGTATCAGAGGATACATTTGGTCTCTCAGTGAGTTATTACTGAAACTCATCTTGCAGAATATGCTGGAGTTTAAACAACCTCTGTTCAGAGCTGCCTGTTGAATTTCTGTTATTGTTTTTGTACAGAATGCTACGTTAGGGCCCCTCATTTGAATTACACAGCTAATAAAGCAAGCAGTTTGCCTTGGCTTAGCCCAGTGGCAAACCAATGCTCTGGAAAGGACTCCAAGGCAATCCATCACCCTCTGTTGTGCTCCCAGACAGGAGCAGGGCTCTGAAGGACTTGGGGAGGGCAGCAGAGCAGGGCAGCTGCTCCTCTGTGCAGAGGGGAGAGAGCAGAGCACTTGGGACTGCAGATCTTGCATGGCTCCCAGCTCCCTGCCTGCTCTCACATTTTCTGGTGGTTTTTTTCAGTCCAAGGCTTAACTTCTGGGGCTTCAGGACTTTCCAAGACCTTCAGACATGGAGAGCTGCTGCCAGCCTTGTTAGGCCTAATTTATTAGTAGGAAAGTATCCAAGGGGTTGATCCAAAGCCTTCTGTGCTCAATGGGAGGCTCTCCACGTGGCTTTCAGCAACTGTGGGCTCTCTGTGCTAAAAATTGAATAGTAACACAAAGAGGAAATGGCTTTTGCTATTGTTACACCAGTCACATAGACACAGTGAATCATCTTTCACAGTGCTGTCAGGTAAAGTCAAACTACTTCTCTGGGAGATTAGGGATTGATTAAAGTCCTTGCACTCAGGGATATATATCTGTATTAATCTTGGAATTATTTGTCCAACACCCAAGATCTCTGCTCTGATTTGTGGAATATATTCTGAAAATCAACACTTCAGATCAGTCAAGATTTTTAAAATTATTTTTATATTTTTAAAGCAAATGCAGGAGCTGCTTCCTCGCCCTGAAAGCAAGCACTGCTGTTTTTAACATGATGCTCTTTTTGCTTTGAAATGTGACACTGATGGTAGAGAATGCAGCTGGGAAACTGGAAAGTAGGAGCTAATACACTCCAGACAAGTCCATAAAGCACAAACCACTACCTCAAACCACAGGGTCTGAGGTTTGCCAGGTTAGCATTGACAGCTTCTGCTGTCCAGTCAAGAAAGTCAGGGCTTGATGGTGAAGCCAGCACTACATATGCAAAATTCCCTGATTGTCTATTTATGGCCTAGAACACTGTATGATTTATTTCACCTATTATCCACTGAAAGGGTTCATCATTTATTTGTATCTTTGCTTTCAAGTCTGAGAAGGACATGGGAGCAGCACCATGGAAAGAAGGATGTCCTTCCCTCCTCTTAGAGGATTCACTCTTCTGAGCTGTCTGCAGAGCTGGGCCAGAACCTTCCCTTGGGAAACTTCACTTCTCCAGCTTCTCCCACTGCAGTGAAACAGCTGATCCTGTTTGGAGAGGCTTTTAAAATGCAACTTTGGCTTGCATCAGAAGCACCAAAATTGGACGTGGTAGTCTGGTATTGAGAAGGTGCTCCACACACCAGACCCCTCCAGGATCCTGTGTGTCCTGGGCTCTGGAGCAAGGACTGTTGATGCCTTTTACATTGTGTGGGAAATGGATTTGTAGAGAATTCTCAAAGCCTGGCAGAAGGCTCACATAGTCTTGTGCATTTGTATGCAAACTCTGAGGTAAAATTGCTGACTTAGAAGTGCCATGGACTAGGACAGACATCGTTGAGAGAGAAATGGAACTGGAAACAAGTTTCAAATGATGACCTTGCAAATAAGACTGGATACTTTGGAGAAATACAACTATGAAAGTTGCATTGTAGTAGGAGCCATGAGGGGTAATTATAGATGATTGGCTTAGAAGCATTAATAGCATTGTGTGGCAAAAGCTGATAGACCAAGAAATGCTTATAATGCATTGTAATTAGGAAATAGTTTGGCTTCTGATTGTGATGGTGTGAATTGTAACATCTGCACTGTCTCACCCTTCTCATGAGACTGAAAATGGAATAAAAGTCTTTAAAACATCTCTCAGGAGCCCCTTCTGTGGGTCAGAAAAGGGCAGAATCCAGCAGCATTGCACAAGGCAGTGAGGGAGATACAGGGGGTACAGCTGGGCATCCCTGTGCCAGTGGCACCAGCAGTCAGTGTCACAGCCCCCTCAGGAGGAGCCAGAGCTGGGAAGGTGTGGGATCCCAGCCTGCAGTACAATACAGACTGCCCCAAGCCCTCCCTGGTAACAGAGGTCAGATTTCATTTGGGCTCAGCCTCTATCTGAGATGAGATATACTCACTCTGATTATTTTTCCCAACTTGCCTGGCCTGAGGGCAGCCATTCTCTCTCACAAATAACAGAAAAAATGTTCTGGGTAAAGTGGCTGCAGTTCAGTAAATAAGTCATGATGCACACTTTCATTTGAGGGATCAGAATTTTCTGGTTTAGCAACCCCTGGCAGAATAATCAATAACTTACACCCTGAGAGTGATGGGAAGAGGGAAACAATGAAGATAACAGACTCTAGCAGTGCATCAGGACCTGCAGGGGGTCTGCTAACTTGCTGGGATAAGGATGTTCTGGTCTTTTGCTATTGGAAAATCAGGGCTCATTGGCAAGGCAGGAAACATTTGGTGGGGAGTTTGCTGAGACAGAGAAAATCACCAGTGCACAGCTCAGCACAGCTTTCAGTCTGGTCAGGAAAAGACTCAGATCTGGAGCACCAAGTAGTGATCAGGGTTCAGCCCAACTCCAATCCAGTCCTGTGCAGGAATGAAGACAGTGTGAGCCCTTTATGAGGGATAAATGACATCCCAAATGAGAACCACAGACTGGAAAGCCCCAGCACAGGGGGAGCCTGCTGGAAAAAGGGAAAATCATCAGCCACAACTCCCCAGCTTCCCCCAGGGGTTTCCACCTTGCTGCATGAATTAGTACAGCTGTGTTTAATAAGCTGGGGAAGAAGGCAGCCATAACACCAGCTCCAGCTCCTGCCTGTTTAGATGTTTGTGAGTCTCTGGGACTGAGGCAGGGAGGATTCAGGCTCTCTTTGGGCTTGGGGTAATTCTGAAGAGACTGCCAGTGAAGAAGCCAGGGGAAGGTCAGAGTGGTTTGTTTTCCATTTTGTCTCCTAAACCATAATTCAGAGTAAGTTTGAAAGCAATTATTTTGAGTATCTTGCCTACAATTCCACACTGACTAATAGCCCATATATCCTCCCAGCCAAATTCTGTGAGCTGCTGAGACCCTACAGCTCAAGCAGAAGTGATTGGGGGGCACAGACACAGAAGAACTGGTATTTATGATCTTGCCTTAAGGCTCACAGCAGGGCTGAACCTGGCCTACTGACTCAGACTGTCCAACTGTAAACTAAATGAGAGCCTGAGGAACAATAATGAAAAAGCCAATTAGTGGATACACTAGGTAATGGATTCCCTAAAAATAACTATTGGAATCAACTTTCTTTAAAAGAAAAGAAAAAAAAAATGGGGCGAACCAGCAAGGAAAACACCCCTAATTCCATCAGTTAATAAGTTAAAATAACTTTTATGCAGAGTCTGCTCTATAGGGCTGTGTTCAGCAGCCCTGATGTGCCCAGGGAAGGGTGAATATGTGCAGGGAGCAGCCTGAGCCTGGCTGGTGTTTGGGGGAAGCCAATGGAGCCCCAGCCTTCCCCTGCCCCTGGTCCATCTGTGCCTGCCCACAGGAGCTCTGAGCCTGAAGACATTTCTGTCTTGCTGAAACAGATGAAGCCATCAGGGTGCTTGGCTCTTGTGCATGAGCCACATTTAAGCAGGCTGATTTCCCTGAAGTTATAGAATCCTGCCAGATAAATCACTGAATTCTTATTATTTACTCTGATTAGCTACACCATTGGGTTATGCATCTTGTGCTTTCTAGAAGGGCTGATGGCTGCTACAGTAAAGAAGGAATTTTCACAAGATGTTGATAAATTAATGAAACACCAGCAGCTCCACTGGCTCTCAGGTTTAGAAGGCTTGAAAAATGTTTCCTTCTTGACCAGTTTAAACTGCAGCAATTGTTTTTAATGAAGTGATACAGCCAGAGGGCCAGAATCTCACTGAGCAGAAGGAGAATCATTCCAGCCCCTCTTCACCAGGTGAAAAGCTGCTCTGTCAAGACTGAGGCTCCTTGTCAGACAAACTCAGTGACACCAAAAACCAGTGGTGTCCTGAAAATGGGCTGGATTCCTCTGGCCAGCAGAAGGCATCCAAGACCAGCTGGACTGCAGAGGAGCTTTCTGCAGCAGAGTGCCCTCAGTCACTTAGGCTAATGAGTCAACTAATAATGCAGTAACTAGATTAAACATAAATAGTCCAATAATACCCAGTACAAATAATGTCCAGAAGCAGTCTGAAAAATTATGCTCCTTACCAATATCCATGAATTTTTAAAAGCAATTAAAGAAAAAGTATTGTAATTTTTTAATCATAAATCTTTATGATTAAAGAATCATCCATAATTTGTGGCTTGAATTCTCCCAAAACAAATAGGCACTAGGGCAAGTCTATAGGATTCTTATTATCTATTGGTGATAAATAACTTGTTCTTTTTTTCTACTAAACTGACTTTGACTTTGGAAATTTCCTTGGCTTTGCAGTCTGCACAGTCTGCTCTGTGGCAGCAGCATCAAGTGAGAGAACTGGTGCTGTGGAATTACACTGGGTTTCCATCACTCATAGCAGGAGAAAGCAGCAGAAAAAGCTCCACCATCCATGTTCTCTTACACACCATATTTACATACACACATCTTAATTTTTACAAATTAAAGGAATTGCAGGGAGTTTACAACAGTTTTAATGTGCAATGGCAACAAACACCTTGGATAAACATGAGAAACCTTTGCCAAAAAAAAAAAATCACAAACTATCCTGACTGAATTTATAGTCTCACATGGTTAGTGTTGTTGGGATTTAAGAAGTGGGAGTTTCCTGTGCTGGGTGCTGTACTGGTAGATGGACATGTGGAAATTGAAGGCATTATGCTGTGATTTGGCCACATGAAAAGTTATTAAAATCTTTGCTATTCATTATGTAGCTGCATTTCTGTCCAAAATTGATACAGTGAGGTGTCCCTCTCCCATGTGTTCATTATCTGTGTGACACAGAGTGACACTGTTCTACAAACCAGAAAAGACACACCAGTTATCACAGAGGCAGAACCCTTCTGCACACACACCCTGACAAGTGTTCAGGAATTCTCCATGGAATTTGGACATAGAATCTGTGGTTACTTTCCTGGGAATTGAGGAAAAAGATCTGCATGTGTGCCCCACCAATTGGATGGTGAGAGACATTGGATGCTAAGTTACATTATTTCTTCCATAGCTGCAAACTTAATACCTTTAACCTTTAACAGGGTACCTTTAACCTCATGCTGTATACACTACTAGTAGTCTCCTTTTGTTTTTATTCCTTTTGTCTTTATTAAGTCTTATTCTGTTAGTTTTGTGTCTATAAAATAAATAATTCATTCTATAATCGACTGAATCAGCCATTATTAAATAACTTGCAAACAAGAGTGAGTTTTGGGGTGCTGGCCACCTCAGCAAAGTTCCTGTCTGCTGCCAGAGACCTGGGAAAAAGGCAGGGACTTCTCTAAACCCCCAAATCCATTTGTAGCAGTGAGCACCAGCTCTCCACACAGCTGGTTCTGCTCCAGCTGGCACCTGCAAGGGCAGAAAATCCCACACCTGCCTTACCCACCTGGCCAGAAGATGCTTCCCTCACCAGTGCCTTTATTTGGGTGTCAGCATTTTGAATCAGTTTCATTATCATTCCCTCCCTGAGAAAACATGTCTTGGTTTGGAAAGACAGGTGTCTGCCAGGGAAAGCCAGAGCTTTCCTTGGAATGGAGAATATAATCCCCCTCGCTCTGAATTATTTTAATTTTGAAATTAAGGGGCTTTCAGGCAAAGATATGGGAATAGGAATAACAGTTCTTTACTGGGAATGTTAAAAATGTAGTAGAACAAAAAAGGCAAATGAACAAAAAAAGAAAAAACCCTGACAGTGTCAGAACACAACCTGACCCCCTGTTGGTCAGGGTGCTGGTGGCAGTCCAATCCAGTCCTCCTGCAGTGACAGATGTGGTTCTGTTGGAGCAGAGATGGTCCTGTAGAAGGGTCCAGTGGTGCTGAGATGGGTCTGGTCTCCCTCTGGCAATCCAGTGCACACAGGCTGTGCTGCTGTTCTGAATGCCAGCTTTGATCCAGGCAGGAATGCTGGGCTCCTCCCCTGGGTGGAGCATCTCCCCATGGGATGATGGAATTGTCTCAGCCCTGCAGTGAGCCTGGATGGCCCATGGACAGCAGAGATCCCCTGGAGGGAGGATGGGTCCTGGAAGGCATAAAGAACACTGCCCCAGCTGGTTTTAGCAGCTGCCCATTAACAGAAGACACCCACCCCCTCCCCCCTGGAGTTATGAGATAAAGAAAAACACCTCATCAACTGGTTTCAGCAGATGGGAATAGAATACATCTTGCATTGCAACCTAAGACAAAATGTTGGCTTCAAAAGAGAGAATTTCCCTCTAGAGTGGGAAATGACTGCAGGTGTTAAAGCTGGTCCTGGCTGTGCTGTCAGGAGCCTGGCAAGGACAGCAGGACAGTGCCCTGCTCCTCCCTCCAGCCTGGCTCACTCCCTGCCCACCTGCTATGATAAGAAAGTGGCTGTGAAGTCTGGGTCACCTGTTTTCAGCTGCAAAAAACTGCTCTGAAAATGCAGGAATTGGTGTCAGCACTGAGGAAGAAGACACTATCTAGACAGCTCTGCAAGGCACAGGAAACCTAATTCTATGCAGGCTCCTTGCAACTGTCTTACTTATAATTGATATTTTATTGTTTACTTTGCAGGCTGGCGTTTATCAATGACACTTTGCTGCACGAAACAGCTGGAAGGCTTCTACCTCCTTTCCCAAATCCTGGGGCCAACTGTGGTGATAAATGAGCCCTGAAACAGCATGATTTATAGCTCTGTTGCCTCAAGGTGCACTGCAGATCCTTTTGTACAAATTAAATCCTGCTTAAGGCTCCTTAAATTTTTCAGGGTGACCTCTCTTCTTCCCTGTCACAATTCTTGTTATGAATCACTGAAACTCTGCCTTGCTTTTAAAAATGTTATTTTAACTAAGGGTCTCATATTTTCATTTATTTTCCCTTCGAGTTGCATTAGGCCTCAACCACTGTCAGCTCAAAGTGGACAGTCAATGTCTGGTCAAGAAAAATGCTGCTTGTGAAGAGAAGTCTGGTGCCCTCGTGGCAGTGCACCCCCTGATACACTGATCCATGTGGTGATGGGCTGCTTTCTCTGCTCCCTTGTCTGCAGAACCTGCCACTTTAAATCACAGCTGGACACATATTAAATCTGACTTTCTGACTTGCTACAATCTTTGGTACCTCTGATGCCTTTTTGGTCTACCTAAAAACAGAGGGCAGACAAACTCAAGGGAATAAAAAGCAGTTCTATTTATTGAAGGGTCTTCAGGTACATTTAGGGCAGATGAAGCCCCCCAGGGGCTTCAAAATGGATAATGGGCCATGGGTTTTCACACTTTTGTAAGTTTGGTCCATTTGTATATTGGGGGTTAATCTTCCAATTACAGCTTCAGGTAATGAAGTAATTTTACCCCAAGTTTACTCCCCCCAACTCACTTTTGTTTACATCTCTCAGGCCTGAGGCAGTGACGTGTCCTTGATTCCCAGGCCCAGAGAGGAATTGTTTTTTCTGACCAAAATGTGAGGACAGCAGCTCACACTGTGTGTGGAGTTTAGAGTTCTACACTAAAGAATTGCAGGATTACAAATATGTGAAAAATATACAAGCTAAAATCCTAAGGCATCACCTCTGGCAAGGGAAGATAATAATGATACTGCAGAGAGCACGTGCCCAGCTGGTGCTTTAACTGCTGTTAGAACTCTAAATCTGCTCTAAGGCTGCTATAATGCTGCCAGTCATTTCCTTTGGGAAGATGACTGAGTGAAAAAAGCCTCAGGTTTCCCCCCTGAGTGGTGACCCTCTTGCCTGGGTTAACCAACATTTCTAAATTGCCTTGGAATTTCCACGTGGGAGGTGCCACATAGTGAAAAGTATTTATTTTGGTGCACTAGAATAAACATTTATTAGCAAAAGCCAAGAGATCTCTACAGCAGGACAAAGCTTCCCAAGTCAGCCTTGTAGCACCACACTGGGGCTGAGAAATCCTTCAGACTCTCACAGGTGGGACTTATCCTGGTGATGGGAACAGCAGTGCTCAGTGAGAGGACCCGAGTCTGTTCTGCTCTCAGAGACTCTTCACTGACCCCAGCCACGGCACAGATGTCTCTTGGAACCTTGGAAGCTGAGAAATTGAGACTTTCTCTGCTAACAGGCATTGCCACCCAAGAAAACACTGCATTTAACCTGAGGCTGTGGAAAAGACTTCCAAAATTGAGTGACAGCACTGGGATTATGGGTGTGTAGTTTGAATAGAAGCGTGTAATGTCACAGGGTGGAAAACTTAAGAGTTTAAGGTTTAGAATATAGTAATATATATATAAAGCAACATGGAGGATTTAGGACTGAGGCTAAGTTCTTCTTTTTCACCATCTTCTTCATGGGTCTGGGTGGGATTCTGTAATTGGGTAGAAAAATCTGCATTTTGGACCACGGGTGGTTGGTTATTGGGCTAAAATTAAAAATAATTTAGGTGTAATTTCATCATTGGACAGTTTGTGCTTAAAAGACCTTGGAAAGAGATAGAGAGAGAGCCATTTTTCGCTTTGTTAGCTAGTACTCACAGCTTGTGAGATTGTAACATAGACAAGAATTAATGAACATCTGAGTCCGAACATGAAACAACATCTCTCGAGCATTTAATCCCAACTCTGACAGGAGAGAAGGTGAAGCCCCCACAGATGTTCAAGAGGTCAATGAGTGCCCCAAGTTACATTAGTTTTTAGGAAGATTCATTGCATTAAAACATTGTGAACAGTCCTAGCATAGTATTTCTTTTGTCATAAACAACTGTCACCATAAACAGCAGATTCACAGACTGTCCCATGCCCTGAGTGGTACTTTGTTAGCTACATTGTGCAGGTGCTATAAAGCATATCACAGCATGTCCAGAGAGCCCACTTTACTGCCCTGCATCAAAACTCTGCCCAGGTCCAGCTCTTTCTATCACCACCCTTCTTAGGGGGTCTCTTCCCCAGGTTGATCTGAGCAGCTTCAGTGTAAATGGTCTTCTGGTCTGGGATTCTGGTCTGGGACTTCCCACCATGAGTCTGCAGAAACCTCATGACTGTTAGGAAGTGTTAAATCTCTCAAAAGTAAAAAATGTGGGGCTACACAATAGAGACCCTGCTGAACCCCTGTAGGATGTTTCAGAACAAAAGGTGGAAAGAGAGATGAAAGAGAAATGAGGTTTTTGAGGCTGCCAGTTCCCCAGTTTCCGTGTGCGCCTGAAGATGACAAATAGAAGTTTGGCTGATGCCATTTGTACAAGTTCTGTGCATTTAATGCAAAGCTGGCAGCAGCTGGCTCTGCAACTCAGGGTCTCTGGCCATGGCATGTGGGAAAATGGCTGTGAGTGAAACAGCACAGAGAAATCAGGAACCACCTTGTCAGCAGGACTTGGACACACAGCAAGAATGGAGCTGGAGGATGCTGTGATGTTTGTTTTAAAGGAGGATCTATAAGACTTAGCTGTTGTAAACCTAAAGGATGCTCAGTAATGTCAGGATTTGGTCCATGGGAAAAAAAAGTGATGCTTTTAGCTCTACCAAAATGCAGAGAATCTCAGTTAATGAGAGCTAGGGAGATACAAAACTGGGAAACTCCTGATTACAGTAAGTGCATGTGGCACACATGATGGGAACTACAGACTTCAGGAAGAACTCACTGGAGTTCTCATGCATTTGAGATACACATGTAACACTCTGAAAACAGATTTTGAGGGAGAGGAAAAAATTGTTGAGGAGTCATTGAACCTGATGTCCTTATAAAATTGTCCTAGCACTTTGTTTTTCTCACATGAGAAGTGTTTGGTTTCTTTTCCATAAGCACAGGTTATTACTGATGAGAAGCAGAAGTAAAGGACCTATTCCAAATTTAAATCAAAGCAATCCCATTAGCAGGTGTTTAGCAGGACACTGGTGAATTATGGGCAGCAGTAGTGCATAGCTGTGCTGTGAAGCATTGTGGCTCTCCTGAAGATAAGGTGTTGAACAGCAATATAGCACTGGTATTAGAATAATAACGTTATCAGGAAAGATAGATGGGAAGCACTTGGATGCAGTGGCCAAATTCTCATCTAATTTCCACTGGGTACCCATGATGCAAGTCATGATAAATGCTGCAGGCTTGCATTTCCCAAGGGAAGGTTCTGGCCCAGCTCTGCAGACAGCTCAGAAGAGTGAATCCTCTAAGAGGAGGGAAGGACATCCTTCTTTCCATGGTGCTGTTCCCATGTCCTTCTCAGACTTGAAAGCAAAGATACAAATAAATGATGAACCCTTTCAGTGGATAATAGGTGAAATAAATCATACAGTGTTCTAGGCCATAAATAGACAATCAGGGAATTTTCAATATTTAGCATTTTTGCCAGCAGTCCACAACACATTCTTATGACAGCACAAAATCTTCAACAGAAAGAGAGGAATGGGGTATTTATATTAGGATGAGAACAACATCCAATTTGGTTAGTTAGTTACTTCATTATTTGGTTTAGAAATAATACCATAGAATAAGTTATTTTGATGACTTGGATGCCTTGGAATCTTTGATGACTTGGAATTAGGGTGACTTTTCTTCTGGCACATTGCTACCAGTGCCATGGTCACTGGGGATACAATGACATGCAGCTTTAGCCATTTTAGGAGATGGAAGGATGTGCTGTGCCTAACAAGTTCCTGTTCTTTGGAGGGGGCAGAACTTCAGTGTGATCTTCACCCTTCCCATTACTGCTTTGTGTTTTATGCTTTGTGATCAAGTCCAAGCCAGTTTACATCCTGATACAAGTTTCCAAAACTCCACAGCATGTTACACAGTCCTTTTCTATACAGTGTGTATGTGCCCAGCGTAGAGCTCCTCTCAAAAGCCAACCCTTCCAACACTGGACTTCATATCCTCTGTCTCCCTCTGATGCCTTAAGTTTTAGCTTTAAATACTAAAAAACTGTTCTAAAAAACTAGTTTTGGAATCTATTTTTCAGATTCTGTGCAGCCTATGGGTGCAGTTCTGAGCTCACATTCAGTGTCACTCAGCTCTTCACAGAGCAGGGAGACAAAACAAATCCTTTTTCTGCTGGAGACCAAGGACAGCTTTCAGGCCCAAAAGCACAAACAAGGATGGCTGAAGGGAAGAACAAGAAGGATGGGACCTCACAACCTGGAGCTGGAATTGGACAATTAAACCCCAATATGCAAATAGACAAAACTTATAAAAGTGTGAGACCTTGTGACCTGTGATCCATTTTGTGACCATTTTGGGTCCACCTTGGGTGTAGCCCTGGCCAGGCTCTTGTCCTGCCCAAGGTGGATCCTAAAGGCCTTTCAATAAATACCTACTTTATTCTCCAGCTCTGTCCAGTCTCTGTTCCAGGTCAGCCCTTCCAAGACATCACCTCTAGCTGTCACAGAAACTTGTGCCATTGCCTGCAGCCTCAGCAGGGTTAAAATCTGGTAAACATTTGGCAGCCAACAGAGGCTGCAGGGTGAGCTCTGCCTGCCTTGCTCAGCCTGAGCTCAGCTCTGCCCTCCTGCAGTAATGCACTGACATGGAACCTTTCCTGAGATTAATGCCTGGACACGCACCTCGGGAAAGCAAGACTCAGAATACAAAGCAGGGAGAGCTCCAAGGTCTCCTTTTGTCTTGGGGTGTTTTTGCAAAAAAAAAAAAAAAAAAAAAAAAAGAAAAAGAAAGAAGAACTGTCAGAATGAATTTCTTGGGTAGTTACAAGCACATCACACGGACATTCACTCCAGCCCAGTGCAATTTGGCATTAGCTAAATGTACCATTAAAGTAAAGCCTTAGCTAAAAAAGCTCCTCAGTAACTCTCCACCCTTGAAAAGCATTTACCAAACCCATATTATGTTCCTGATTGCCTTCACTGTGTTTTCTGTGGTGTTTTTTCTTTCAGCTGATTGGAATTCTGAGATATAACAAAAAACCTTCTTTGGAGTGTGACCTTGAGAGTCGAGCTGTTGTATGCTATAAATAATGGAAAATTAGCTATATAGGCTAAAACAGTGAGGAAAGTATTTTATATGATTTTCAAGGGCTGTAAGCCCAAGAAGAGCTGATGTCTATCAGAGTGTTATATAAATAGTCTTGTAATGAGGAAGAGCATATAAGATCCCAGATAGATTTCTGCTTTTTAATGAGAAGGGAGAATATATTACTTCAGAATTTAAAGGCTATTTTTCTTTTTGAAATTCAGATCTGGTTTTATGAATATTTTATTCAAAAAATCCAGATGATGGTAATAAGTTTTCTAATGCTAAGACGTTTCTCTTTAACATGTAAGTATATTGTTGACAAGCCTAATTTTTCCAGAAAAATCATTTTAAAGTTACTAATATACATTTTAAAACTAAATTCAATCTCAGCCTATCCACCATTTTTTCCAGTAGTCAAGCTTTCTGCCATTGTGGGGAGTTACAGTAGAAATTACTAATAGCTCTAAAAGAATAATTGCTCCTACAGTCCCTGCTGGAAACTTGTCACAAGGATAACCTTGCACCAGACCTGTATTTTTGGAATAAGCTTGCATCTGACTTGGCACTGGAGTTCCTGCAAAGAGGAAACACTAGCTCATTTAAAAGGTACCCTCAAATCTGTTCCATGATTGAGATAACGTTTTATTGCATTATCAAGTAAGTTTTGTACTGTAAACTTATTAAAGCAGTAAATTTTACTGCTGTATTGGAAATTCATTTCAAAAGGATTTCTCTGGTTAGAGGCAGATCAATAGCTGCATTTTGCAGAATGTGAAGATTTTCTTTTCATTTGGAAATAGGAGAAATTGCCTCAAGATTAATTTCAGCTGCAGTGAAAGGAGGATGTTGGAACATACAGGATCAGCACCAGCCACTGTTTTGTCAAATGCAAGAAAAAGGAACATATTTCCCCACTCCAGTGATACATTGTGGGTAGATCAGTAAAAATTTTCTCAACTGAGAGATGCACAGTTCAAAAATGATTGAGGACAGACTCGTGTACAGTGACACACACATAATCAGCCATTTTTCAGTATGTTCTTCCCCAGGAAGCCAGATTCTAAATCCTGTGATTTTTCTAAAAGCTGGAACATCTTTTCAAAGCAAGTTAGAAGTTCCAGTTTTCATTTCAATATCCTGTTTCACCAAGTGCCCACACAAAGTAAATGTGATGTTTTGTTTCAGGTCAAATATTTCATAATGGATAATTTGCTTGGTCCCCTTTAGAAATGTCAATGTCATAAGGGAAAAAGAATTATGAAATTTATCTGAAAATAATTAACCTTTTCCCTAAACAAATAAGAAAAGCCCAGGTGTTCTAATTGCTAAGCTGCTATTTTCTGGTTCTGGCCAGAGGCATCCCAGAATCAAAACTCACACTCTATCCCCTATTCATCCACTGATTCATTATTTGCACTTGGAAAATTGCTTTTTTTGCAAGCCTCTCTTTTCTCATCTAAGAAGGAGAGATGATGTGATAAATCCTTGTGCAAAGCCTTGTAAGTGCTGTTGGTGAGTCTTACTACATGACAAGAAGGCTTTTATTATTATTATTACTATTATGATTATTATTATTGTCATTCTCTTATAGTCTTTTCTGCTTTTTCAGCCATTCACTAAAACACATCACATTTTAGGCCATTTCCCCACATTCTGGAGAAGCTGTAGAGGTCCTCCCCCTAAAACCACAGAGATTAAAAACTCCTTCAGAAATCCTGGATTTATGTGATTCTCCAACCCTGCTGCATTACACGTGAGCACCATCAACAATGCAGAAGGGAAGATGAAAAGAACCTATAGTTTTAGGCTTTCAACATTGCTAACTAGACAAATACGGTATTATAATATAACATTATTATATTATATTATATTATATCATTATATACAACATTATAATGTATTATATATTTATTTTTGTGTTTTATATTTTATATTTTATGTTTTTATATAAATATCTATAACTAGACAAATATAAACGTATAAATGACATTCTGTATCCTTGAAAATCTTCCCAGAGGAAAACCACAGATTTGCCTGTCCCCCATGGGAACCAGGGCATGCTCCTCTCTGCAGATGTGATTCAGGGTCTGTTCTCTTTCTCAGGGGTTGTTTTACTGCCCCTCAGGGAAAGCAGCTTTGTACCCCATCCCTGCAGAGCTGACCTGCTCCACAGGGCAGCTCCAAAGCCTTTCTGTCTGGCCTCTCTTGCCATGACAGCCTTGCCTCAAGTCAACTCATTAATGTTCCACATAGTGAAAAAGTGCTTAATAACCTCTGTTCCAAGTCTGCTGTTCTTTAATTTCCACTTGTGCTCCTGCTACTATCAGCTGGTAGACATTATCTACAACAAATTAAGAATTTATACACTTCAGGAAAACGTTGGCTGGAAGCTCATTGGGGGAGGCTGAATGGGGGCTTTTTCATTAAAACTTTTTCATTTCACCTAAAGATTGAAAAATGTCTGAAGCAGCTTCTCTGGGGAAGGAGAAATTTCTAACTCTTTAATAAGCACTATTTATCAAAGACATACAATGTGAAACTGCCTGCCAGATGTAGAGTGCACGGTCTGGAAATTCTTGTGGATGAGGTGCCTCAAGGCTTCAATCTGCATTTAATCTCTGTGTGTCCTGTCTGCCACACTTGTTGGAACTTCTCACTGACACCCACAGGGTCTTGGGAAAGCTGCTCACACACACAAACACTGCCAAGGCCACCTTCTTCCCAGGGCATCCTCCCTGTCCTCCCCAAAGCAGCCACAGTGTCCCCATCCCATGGGACACAGCCCGTGGTGGGCTCAGCCCTGCCAGCAGCCTCATGGCAAAGGGGAAACCAGCAGCACTCAGTGGGCAGAGGTGACCATTCATGCCTCAGGATTTTAGCTTTTATGTTTTTCACATATTTGTAATCCTGCAATTCTTTAGTGTCGAACTCTAAACTGCACACACAGTGTGAGCTGCTGCTTCCCCATTTTGGTCAGACAACAACAGTTTCTCTCCAGGCCTGGGAATCAAGGGCACCTCACTGCCTCAGGCCTGAGAAATGTAAACAAAAGTGAGCTGGAGGGAGCAAATTTGGGGTAAATGACTTCATTACCTGAAGCTGTAATTGGAAGATTAACCCCCAATATGCAAATAGACCAAACTGATAAAAGTGTGAAAACCCATGACCCATCATCCATTTTTGGGTGTAGCCCCAAGAAGGCTTCATTTGCCCTAAATGTACCTGAAGGCCCTTCAATAAATAGAACTGCTTTTTATTCTCTTGATTTTGTCTGGCCTCTGCTTTTAGGTAGTCCCAAAAAGGCATCACCATGACTAAAAATCACAAAAATAAGCACAATGGATTGGGTCAACACAGGTTTTAAACCCAGTTTTTGTTAAAATTTTCATTTCAACTGCCTTTAGAAATCTGTTTATATCTTTACAGCAGATGTATTCTTGTAGCTGACTTGTAGTAGAGAAAAGCAACTTTTCAATATCTAGCCATGGTAAATATTGGTATAGCTGACATAATTAAATTGATCCATAAAAGTTTCATTATATTTTGAGAGTGAAGGTCTCACTGTAGTGGAAAGCTCCCTCCATGACTATTACATTCTAATCAGATTACTTATCTAATCCCTCTCATTTATCAAGTGCATCAGAATTGATCTGCACCATGCAGGAGCTCTTAGTCATCTCAGAGTTTTTGGGGGAGTATTTCTACCTACTCTTCCCCAGTTCTTTATTTAGTGCAGACACAGAAAGAGCACTGGCTCTGTACAAATCTCCAATACCCACTGAAAGGGAATAGGAGGCAGAATCACTCTGAAACATCAGTGTCTTTCTTGACATTAAAGTTGGAAAATGGAACAATTATTTTTGCATTAGCAAGTCACACTGACAAATTCCCTCTGCACCCTCATCCTGTCATGCCAAAATGAATCATCAGCATCTTATTAAGGTGCCCAGGCTATTCCATAACAGTAATAAAGTGTAAATGTATCCCAATTATTCATTTAATGACTTCATGAATATTCAGTATTAAGAAGCAGTAGCTGAGCTCTCTACAGTAGGTTATTAAGGACACAGGCTGCAGATCCCTTATTACTTCTGAGATGACTTAAGGTTTATTTTATTCAGATCTGTCCAGTGTTCATAAACGATAATTCACTGGGACAACACCAATTCTGTGACAGGTACCAATCCATACAGTTATATTCCTCTCATTTACATATTTCTTGGGAGAGGATCTAATCCACTAATAAAACCTGATTTTGAGGAAAACCCAGTTCCTGTCTAAGAAATGGATCCTGGACCAGAATGACATGAAGTTGAATGTTTGCAGTATTTTTCTCCTGGATATCCAGAGCAGCGGGTGCCAAATGCTTCCTTACAGCTGCTCCACATGCAATAGGATGGTGCAGGGTCAAGTTTTGAAGAACGAGCTGGCACAAAAATGCTGGGAAATGTTACCACAGAAAACTTCTGCTGTGGAAGAGATGCTCCTCTTTAGGAATGACTGCCAGTGCAACTGTGAACAGTGACTGCACACTGATGCATGTGCATGCATTGTTCTCAATCTGCACTGCTTGGTGCTGTGCTTTGCCCTGTGTCTGGCTGTCCTTGAGAGCAGAATTTTCTCCACATCTCTGCCAGGACCTTTGGAAACCCAGAGATTTCTGGCCAGAGATCCTTGGCAGAGTCAGGAGAGACTCCCCTCCTTCGCACAAGGCTTACAGAGGAGGGCTGCACAGCCTTGATAAGCTCACAGTCAGAAGGATATATTTTTGTTCAAAGAGCTGGCTAGTGCCCAGAGCAAATCCCAGGTGGGCAAGTGAGCAGCTAATCTCCTGACAGAAAATGTAATTACCAGTCTGGGAGGAGAGAGCAAGAGCCAATTTTGACAGAGTAGATCCATTCTCCTCACTGAAGGGTCCACTACTATTATGGAAACCTGAACCCAACCCCAAAACTGCACAGAAAGAAATGGGGGCAGAGAGGACATGTCTTAGTGTGCTTTAAGGATAAGGATCAACTCCTGATGCATCTGAGTAAGGAGGAAACACAGACAAGGATTCACTCATAGCACCTGCATTGTTTAAAATACTAAGGGGAACAGCTTTCATATATTCCACTCAGCCTGTGGCTTATTTTGCTCAAAACAACAAACTTGTGAACACATGATCTGAAGGTAGCCTTAGGAAGGAAAGGAATCAGTTCCTACAAATTTTGTTAGAGAGACTGTTTGAACCTAAGAATCAAACAAACCTGAAGGCTCCAAGAGCAGGAGTGCTCGTGCACTGTCCAGTCCCTGGAGAGCTGGAAAGCCCAGGGTCTCACAGATGTAGCAAAGCTCAGTTGTTTGTCACCAAAGCAGCCACAGCACACAAAGAATGCGAAGATGAAATAACATTTGTAAGCTGATTTATGGTTCTTTATTAGTTTGACTTTGTCAGCCCTATAGACACACACAACCCAATGCCTTCCAAACACAGAAGTTGTCATCCTGTGAAATTGATGCTGGTTTTGGACGGGTTGTCCTTGGGTTTCTATTTTCTGGTTAACTGGAGAAAATGTTACTTTTACACGGCATGCTCCCAGGAGGATGTCTGAGAGTCTTTGAAAGCAAGGAGCAGCAGCACCAGGCTCTGGATGCATAGTTTGACTGCATTAGCTTTTATGAAATAATCTTGTGACTTGAGACATGCCAAGGAACACTTCAAAGAAAATACTTATTTTTAACTCAACTAAATCAGTGGAAAAGGCTTTTCCTACCCCAGCCACATATTCAAAGCACATAAAGTTCAATTTCTTCTTTCCCTCTCTTCTTGAGAAGTGATTTTCTTTGCTTTAGGTGTCTGTGTTGAAGATTGACCCCAACTAAAGAGCCCCTAGTGTGGTTTGGTGGCGATCTAATTCCATCAAGGTTGCATTGACTATGATTCCATCACTTCACTTCCTTGTGCAGACCTTCCTGGGGCTCTTTTGTTGAGGAGGGCAATTACTAACTACTTATAAATAATACGACTACACTGTGGGAATCATCACAACATCACCAGTGCAAATGGATTCAAAATGGGAAACTAAATTTTAGGGCCGTGTCTTTGCAACATGGATGGTTTGTATCCACAAATGGGGTTTGGCTTCCTAGAATTTCTGTTGCACAGAGATCAATAACAGCTTTGGGATGTAAGGAAGCTGGAAAATCTGCTCTAGGCATTTAGGTGCTTAACTGCCATTGTCTTGTTATGCAAATCCAGCTCTTAAGAGTGAATCATCCTCCCTAAATTTAGCCATGTAAAAGCAAGCACTTAATCTAAGTAGTTTTTTAGGTTTATGATATTGTCAGAGACAGATAATTCAAGAATCTGATGGCTTTTCCTGTTGGGGGTATTAGAGTTCCAGTGAAGAACACATTTTCACTTTAATATCTTTATATAAATGCATGAATAAATGTATGTGTGCATATATATTTTTATACATTTTAAGCACAAAATCTGTGTTTTACTCTTCAGTTTTAATTAAGGGTGTGGAAGAAAGCAGGATTAAATCTGAGAAAGTCAACTACTTGCTTGGATGCCATGATACACTGGCATTCAAGAGTCTGCTCATTTCTAACCATCCCATCTGCGACATCTTTCTCTTTTTAAATGATTATGAAGACTGAAAGATTCTGTTCTCTGAGGATGTGCTCCAGATTTTTGGTAGTTGGGATGTTTGTCATGAGCAAGCTTAAAAGTCAAAGGGTTTAGGCTTTACTGAAAATACTTTATGCTCCTATAAGCTTTCCCTGTAATTTATGTGCAAGAGGCTCCAAATACACAGCTGAGGATCTCGTCTGGGAATAGACTGAAATGTTATTTCTGGGATATTGCATCAATGACTTGAGCCTTAACCTATGGGAGAAGGGATGAAGAAAGAGCATGATAAAAGCTATCACTGTGATCAGTTTGGAGACTCTGCTCCTACCAGAGATATTTCTTCTGTTTCTGTGCCACTGCAATCAAGCCTTGTTTACTCCCTGAGATATTTAGTGCACAACACCAAGCAACAGCATAAGGAGTGTAATTCAAATGAAACATTTCCTAATTATTGTTCCATCTCAGTAATAAATATGTATGGCTGGCTTCTGTGCACTCACAGATGCCCTGGGAGAAGGCTGGGATGCAGAAGTCAGATGTATTTATTACTGAGCTGTGCAGCATGGGCAGGGTGTGTGCCAGCACAACAACCCCTGCCTGAGCAGATTCACTGCTGGAGAGAGAGGGGATCTGCTGACACAGCCTCTGCCAAGGACAGGAGAAGGAGCTCTCAGCCTCACTGAGTGACAAAATACTCTGGAATTAACACTGAAGGAAACTGACCCATGGAAAGAAATCTGGTGCACATTAGTTAGCCCCCAAAAACTAAATGGAAGTACTCGAGTATTTAATGTGAAACCCACTGAGTTCTTAGGCATTTTGCTGGTTTGAAGAAGTTTCTGGAACTACAATTCAGAGAAGCATCTAATCTTTCCCAGAGCTTCTTTGTCACTGTCCTGGGTTGTGGTGTAGAACGTGCACGGAGTATTCTACCACCATCTTCATGAACTGTGGAAACCTATTGCTGAAGCAGCATTCTTCCAGACTCTCCCCTCCCTCTTTCTGTTAGGGTGTCTTTTGTTAAGGTGTCCTCTGCTAATGGGTCTTTTGATAACGTGTTTTCTGTTAATGGCCTGCTGATGACTTACAGATAACTCCCACCAGGAGTTATCTCCCGTTAATGGGCCATCAAGGACCCCCCTGTATGACTCATTATCCCATTGTGAGATGCTCCACCCAGGGGGAGGAGCCAAGCATTCTCACCTGCATATAATCTGGGATCTGGGACAATACGGGGTACCTTACCCACTGGATCTACAGAGGATCAGAGCTACCAGACCTTTCTACGGGATTGCTGCTTCCATCCTCTTGCTCAGGTTGTATTCTGACTCTGTCAGGGGTCTTTTGTATTATTGCATTTATTTTATTTCTTTTTTTTTTTTTTTTTCTTTTCCTATTAAATTGTATTTCTGACTTGGAGCCTCTCACTAGTTTTGCTTTCAAACCATCACAGTCACAAAATAAAGACTAGCTACTCTTTGGATTTTCCTTTTTCCTCAGATTTTTTGCTTCTCAGAGCCATTTTGTCACTGCTTGGCTGAGCCCTCTGCTGCTGCTGATTTCATCCTGACAGAACTGCAGGGATTTTTACCAGCCACCCTCACTGAGACTTGCTGATGAAAGGACATGGTGCTTCAAAGCTGGACTTTTTAATCACTTTCACCATCTTCTGTGTGCTGGCTGCAGGGAGCAGTGTAAGCTCTCCTTATAAATACCCACATGGGGCTGTTCAGAAATGCTGCAAAGGAAAGGAGATCTTTACCCACACTAACATCCTGCAGTGTCACAGAACCTTGTCCAGAGCTCACCCAGGAGCTTCAAAGGTCTTTGCATCAAAACCCCCTACCAAACCTCAGCATTTCCCATATTGTAGACAAATATCACCAAATTTAAAACTGGAAATGCTGTAAATGTGACATGCTTCTCCATATCAGCTTTAGGACACATACTGGGGCCACATGGGTGCCAAGTTTTGGGAGGCAGGTCATAGAAAATTAAACAAATCTAATTATTAGAGAGGGCTAGGAGGACTGTAGTGCACACAAAATTAAACACAGCTCTGTCTGAGACTCGAGGCACTCAGGCAGGAGTTCCTTCAGGTATTACAGCAAGATTCAAAAAAATCCATCATCACAAACAGTTTTAATTATTTCCAGCCAAATGCCTGTAACCTTGGCAAAAAAACAATTATTGAGCAAGCTATTGATCTAGTCAGTAAATAAATACACTTATGTCATCAGTAAGCTAGAATCCTCCTGGGTGTAAAACCAAAATCTTAAGGACTACTAGTTATCTGACACATGATTTTAATTAGGATTTATTGATTAGGGGTTTTTAAAAACAAATGGACTTTCTTGATAAAAGGCCTAGCACAGGATTTTCTGCAAAGTTAAATAATGTTTGACTTGCAATATAACAACCTGTGACCCACATCCGAATTGTTTTACCACGGAAGTTTGCTTCTTATTTCAAGAGAAGGATGCAGGCAACATTTACTCTAAATGCCATAAAAGTTTAATGGAGAGGGAGAAGGCATCAGCTATCAGCAACACACAGGGAGTTGTTCTCAGTGCCTGGTCCTTGCCTGCTAACCAGGGGGGTTGCAGTCAGATTAAAAAAAAGAATGAAAGGAAAGAGAAGAGAAGCACAAGAAGTTCTTAAATGCTAATTCTTCTATTGAACTGGACATGAGATCAACCATAACATCTCCTCACTGTTGGAGCCCTGGGCACTGAGAATTTCAGACTTTCTGTGCTGACAGCACTGACCCCCAAGAAAACACTGCATTTGGCCTGAGGCTGTGGAGAAGCCTTCCAAAATTGAGTGACAGCACTGGGATTATGGGTGTGTAGTTTGAATAGAAGTGTGTGATATCACAGGGTGGAAAACTTAGAGTTTAAGGTTTTAGAATATAGTAATATATATAAAGCAAGATGGAGGATTTAAGGCATAGGCCAGTCCTTCTTTTTCACCTTCTTCTTCATGGGTTTAGGTGGTATCTTGTAATTGGATAGAAAAGTCCAAAGCAGTGTGGGCCACAGGTGGTTGGTTATTGGGTTAAAAGTAAAAATAATTTAGGTGTCATTTCTCCATTGGACAATTTATCCTTAAAAGGCCTTGGAGAGAGAGAGTTATGGCTCCATTTTTAGTTTGTTAGCTAGAAGTGCTATAGAACTCACAGTTTGTGAGACTGTAACATAGATAAGAATTAATAAACATCTGAGTTCAAACAAGAATTACTGTCTGGAGCATTTAATCCTGACCCTGGCAAAAAGAAGATAAAAGCAACACTTTAGAGCCTGCTATGGTTCAGTGCCTGCTGAAGGACTCTTCAGAAAGTCCCACCATTCCCAGGAGGTGAAGGTCACAGGTTGTTCATGTCTGTGGGCTGGAGTCAGTCTGGGATTGATTTTCCATGCTCAAAGTCAACCTGAACCCTTGAGAAGAGTCATTTTAGCCCTTGTGCTGCTGTGGGTGACAAAAACACCTCTGGGAACTGGGTAACGGGAACTGCCCGTGGAGGAGAAGTTCCATCAGAAGAAGCTCCCCATCATTTCCATTATTTTCTGTAAAATGATTGTGCAAATCAAAGTCCAACTCAAGGTAAACTATGTTCACCCATATTCCTCCTACTCTAAAGTGTAACCAACACATTTCTGCAGCCAAGAGCCTGGCCCTATTCACCAGCAGCTTGGGCAATTTTTCACACCTCAGGTGAAAGCCACAGCAGCCCTCCCCTGCTCTCCCCACCCCATTTCCTGAGCAGCATTTAACAGGATAAACACACAGCTCTCCCAACCTAAGAAATAGATTGTTAATTTGTTAGTGTTACAACAGAGCTAAAGATTTATCTACTGAGGAGGAGATATTTTCTTTAAAAGTAACTGTTTGTGTCATAATCTTTTATCCACCCGAGTCAGGAAGAATCAGCATTTCCTGAGATGCCTGTGGGGAGCCTCATGACTCTGCCTTCCAGGTAAAACTAATCCTGTTTCTTTGTGGCACACAAAAACCATGTGACCACCCAAATCTCTGTGCAGCTCTACTAGAACCGTTTAATCCAGAAAATGTAGTTGACTTTTTTTCTTTTTAAGTATTTAAGGAAAGGGAAAAAAAAAAAAAGAACAAAAACTCCAAACCCCTCCAGAGGTTCCCTGATGCTTGAGTGACATAAATATTCACTAGACCATAGGAGACTGTAGTCTAGTTTGTTTAAATTCAATTATGTCATTGTCTGCACCAGGATGACAGGGGACTAATAAAATGCCTGGCATACCTGGGTAAGGGAGAAAAGGAGCTGGCTGGCTCACTGGCAGTGCTCTGCAGCATGAAATGGGACTGAGTGAGGCTGTGGACTTGGCTGATTGCTTTGCCTTTACCAAGTGTAACCCCATGTCTAAATGTCATCAGGAGAGAGTGAAAACTTCAGTGCTGTCACTTTAATTTCCTTCCCACTGGGTAATTATAAATGAGACTACAGGCTGGTTTATTGTCTTTTTCTCAGTTCAGCTGAAACTGTGTAAACATTCCTGACAGTCTCTCACAGGGGCAGCTCTATCCCTCTGCACTGGGGAGCAGAAACGTGGAGCAGCATCAGAGCAGGGGCAGTGACCTCACTACAGCTGCTGAGAGGATCAGCCAGCTGCCTGAAAGCAGGAGTGTCTCTTCAGTGTGAAGTCAAAACTGCTTTAGAAGCAGAAAAAGTATTTTCTTTCAGAACAAACCAGAAGCTTTGATCTCTCCCACAGCAGAGAAAACCCAATAAATTTCCCTTTAGAACACCAATTCTTTCTTTTTTCAGTTCTGAAAACGAAAGCACATCCCAAGACTTATCTGAGACCTGATTTCTGGATGCCAAAATCTGAGACAAGTCCAGCAAAAGAGCAGCTCCAATGCTTGATGGAAATCAGTCAAGCCAAGGGTGGGCTTGGGATTTCAGAGGCTTTGCCCCTTCTGCCAGTGCAGCACCGTGCCCAGCTTAGGGGGCAGCCAGCACAGCCAGCCCTGGGCTCACAGAGCCTCCAGAGCACCAGCTCCCGGCCTGGGGGGCCAGGCAGGGTGTGGGGACCACCAAGGGTGTGTCCCAAGCTACACAGCCCCCAGAGATCCCCTGATGGGGAAGCAGAACCTGCAGAACAAGTTCAGTTTTGGCAGACACCTGCTGTCGAGTTCAAATGCAGTTTCCTCGAACAGCTCCCATCTCTGGCCCTTCCTGCTCCAACCTGCAGCCAGGCAGGCTCAGTGAAAATACCAGCAGTGACAATGGGACCTCCAAAATAAACAAGCTGAGTGCAGCAGTGGGCAATTCTCAGCCTGGCCCAGAGCCTGCTGCATTTCCAGGAGACCATGGTGATGGCTGGCAGCTGCATGGGTTAAAAATTACATTTACCCTGCTTGTGTCAATGATATCTCCTTAACTGCTAGAAACTGGTGTTTGGGTGCCTGGATGCTTTTCTCTCAAACAGGTTTGCCCTTTTAAACATTTTATATCCCTTTGCTTCAAAGAGAAAACAAACAGCAAATTATAATGCTGGGTGATATTTGCTAATTACCCACACCAATGAAATACACCTTTGAACGGTGTTGGCTTCCAAACCAGTACGTAAACCAGCAGCTAACGTATTTATTAACTCTGAAAAGGAGCTGAGGATCAAAACACAATGATTATTCTCTTCATTTCCCAGGGCTGGCTGCTGTGCAGGTGCTGAAAGGTATTAAACACACTCCTGACCTAGAAATGGGAATGGGATTGTGAAGGAGTGGCCCCAAATCCAACCATATTAGACTTAATTTAGCCCCAAAAATTTACACAAATAGGTTTTCAACCTCATTGAAAAACTCAGTCTCATTGCAAACCATAGCAGCTGCCTCAAATTCATCCGTCAGGAAATAAAGGGGCAGAATTATTCCAGCAGAACCTCCTGGACCTGGTGCTGATGACAAGAGCAGAGACACAGAGTCCATTCTCCTATTTGGCTTCTGTTTGTCAGAAGAAAGTTACAAATAATTTAGATTGTCTTGCAAAGAAAACCTAAATGACATGTGACATTCCAGTTAAAAACCACTAAGCAGTGTGATTTTTGGTTCGAGAAGTGGAGAGAAGGCAGACAAAAGAAATGTGAGTCATGACATTTAACACTCTCGAAATAGAGAGTGGCCTTGGTGGGCTGAGGCAACCACCCTGCCAAGCCCAGCAGAGCAATCCTGAGATATCCCTGCAGTGATTCTGCTGCTGGGAGAGGAAGCTAAAACATTGCTGCTGGCTTAGAGTGGCTGTGGGACTCCTGTCCTGGTGAGCATCCACAGGATGCAGAGGGGGAAACCCCTGCTCCCCCCTGCAATCAGCCACCTGCATCATCACCTACCCCAAAATGAACCAGAATGGCAGAGGTGCATTACATTAAAAGCAGAGAACAGGCAAAAAATAAAGCAAAAAAAAAAAAGAAAAAAACCCAACCAAACCCAAAAGCAAAAACAAAACAACAAAAAAACCCCACAATGATTTTTTACTTGATTCTGAATTAAGAACAGAATAGTTCTTTGATTATTACTACTGCTAGGATTTCTATTCCAATGATTTCCCACAGTTCTGTTATGGGCAAGAGGCAGGAGAGAGAAGAAGGAAAAAAAAGATAATAATAATAACAAAAAAAGCCAGCACAGGCTGTTCTAGTCATTTCAAAGCACCAAGTAATCAGATGGCCATCTTTCTGAGCAGGTGTGATTGGTGAGAGGAAACCAAATGTCTTTACTTTTCCTTTTTAAATTGTAGGATATATAATTCTGTCCTCTGTTGTCTACAGGTGCTCCATCCCCCCTGCTTTAAATCACATATTTATGCTTCTTTCCAAAAAGCTAAGGGACCAAGGCTTAAAATAAAAATCTGGACAGTCAGAGTGATTAATACACAAGGTTCCAAAGGCTTTGGCACAGAACATTTGCATTACAAAAAGCTATAAAAAATAAACATTCAGTTTTTCCCTGAAGCACCAGAGCATCTTTATTGCAAACCTTTTTTTCCAGCAGCCTTTCTGTAAGTTACACATCACCTTTACCACTTTCTCCCCTTGTTAGTCTCTGGGTTGAATTAGAGGCTCAGACAGAGAGATTTTAGTAGGAGTGAGACAGCAGGAAGATGCCCATGTAAGATCAAGAGGAAGTTTGATGCTGAATGTAAATAATGAGCTTTCTCCTCTTTTAGACTGCAGTAAAGAGAATATTGCAGAATTTCTGTTCCCAGTTTGAATAGGTAGATGTGAGGATTATGGACTCACATCCATCCTTGCACAGGGGAGAGCACAGCCTGTGCCCACGTGATGTGGATAACATCCAAATCACACAGAAGCCACAAACAGCCCTAGGTGAGCTGCAATTTTGTTCAACATTTGATTTTTAGATTTTCAAGAATGTTGCCAAATTACAATCAGGCATTGTGACTGAGAGCAGTCCTTGCAGTGCCTTTGGAGGGAGATGGGCTGGGCAAGGGCACAGTGCTGGACTGGGGATGTGGT
Source organism: Trochalopteron elliotii (assembly GCA_024734555.1). NCBI lineage: Eukaryota > Metazoa > Chordata > Aves > Passeriformes > Leiothrichidae > Trochalopteron > Trochalopteron elliotii. The sequence continues at coordinate 499,488 of JANPWX010000233.1, forward strand.
CTGTGACCTCCCCATGGATTAATCCAGTGGCTGCAGCCCTTTGCCTGAGCTGTAAACACGTGTCCCCAGCTCCCCAAACGACAGGATTTTACAGAAAAGGTGGAACTTGGTAGATAAATGATGTCTGAGGAGAGAAGTGTTTCTGCAGACGTCCCCACCAGAATGAGGAGTGACACAAAACCTTGCTCTGTGTGCCCCTGGTGCTCCCAAGCAGGTCTGATGCAGACTGCACAAGACTTGCAGAAATATTTAGTCTGAGCTTTCTTTTCCCCCCTCTTGTTAAAGTACAAATTAAACACCAAAGCACACTTTGATGTGGAGTGAACTTTCCCTTTGTTTAATGATCTGTGAGTTTGTTCAATCCCCCCATTTGCTGCTTGTTAACCAAGAGCAGCAGGACTCTTTACTTCTGCAGCTGCCAACCAAACTGGCCTTAATAACAACCTGCCCTGGGCCTCCTTCCCATTAGAGGCTGTTCCTTATCAAGAACACACTTTCATCAGGTTGGCTAAAAATAACAAACAGAGTTCACAGCCTGTTTTCTAAAAGCAGACATGATTTTAGAATATATGAAATTTCCATCTGTCTGCTTTCACCTTCCTTACTTTGTACATTCTTCACATATTTCCTGCTGGCCTCTGGTGGCTGAAGAACACGTGTTGCAGCAGAGGTGGGAAGGACATGGAGTCCAGTCTGTTCCTGAAATGACACAGCCTGGTCAGAATTGATTCCTGCCAAAGCCAGGCACTCCAGCTGAGTGCTCAGCCTGAAGTACTCCCACACTGACCCCCACACATCCAGCCAGACTGTGGAGGAAAGTTAATTAAATTCCACTACCACAAAATCCAGAGTTTAGGTATTTATTTTCATCACTCTCTGATGTTAAGCTTAATATGAATGTGCTTCATTGCAAGAAAAAGTGAAAAAAGATGAAGTCTGAGGCCTGTTTTTCAGTGTTACCAATGTTTTTAGTGTTATCAGATTGATTTAAAGAAGCCTAAAGAAACCCACAAGGTGCCAACTGTGCCAACAGGTGCTACAAACACTGCACGAAAGATGTATTTTCAGAGCTATTGGGAGGTTTGCCATGTTCTAATCAAACTGGTTCTTCATTCCTTTAGAAAACTTCAGCTTCCCTCTAACCTCAAATTACAAAATTGTTGCAGCAGCCTGCAGAGGCTTTTAAAATAAAATTGTACATTTGGACAGAGAAGGAGGAGATAGAGGAGGGTACAGTTTCCATGGGATGGCTTGGCCTTAAAAACTCATTGAATGTTTTGGTTAAGCTGGAACACTGTTCTTTTGTCATAAAAAGCAAGGGTGAAATCCTGGTTTTGTCGAGGTCAGTGAGCAATTTGCCACCAGGATTCAGAGAGGCAGGCTCCCTGTCTCTCCCTGGATCTTTTCAGAGAAAACTCTACATGAAGTTTGATTGCTGAAAGAAAAACAACAGGACAGGTGTTTTGGGTGTCCACCCCCACCCTGAGGCTTTGAGGCATCCCCAAGCAGTGGGAAAAACCCTGCCCCGTGCCTGCAGTCTCACCATCAGTAACAGGACAGGTTTCAGAGCTCTGTCCCCCTTCACAGCCACCCTACACTAGCTGCTGGCTTGAAATGATGCCCCCAAATGACTTGGCCTTTCCCAAGCTGCTGGATTTGGTAAATTGAGCTGGAAGTCCTCCTTGACCACCCTAGCACACCACTGGCTGTGCCCCATCCCTATCCCACCAATTTTCACTGAAGAGAACTTTCAGCACTGTCCACAAACATCGTTACTGTAGTTCAACCCTCCTTTATTTTTTTGGCTCCCTCTCCCAGGAAAGTCTTACTTGTATTATTTAAATGTACGACTTACAAAACCTTAAAAAAAAAAAGAAATACTGTTTCAGATATTGCTCCATGTTCTGATCCAAAGGGGCCTCCTGAAAATCTGAGATGCTACAGAATCACTGAGTGGGTCAGGCTGGAAGGGACCACAGTGGGTCACCTGGTCCCACCTATTTTAACACCTTTCTCCAAAGCTCTGACAGAATCCTGTCACTGCACTTTGATAACAGGGCTGCCACCACAGCCCACTGAACTCATGGCTGCAGGAATGGCAGCTCTGTGTTGGACTAAACTTTAGAGGGAGCCTTTCAAGCATTAAAGCCCATGAGGGACTGTCTCATGTGCAGTCTGAATCCTGTTTATTTTCAGGCTATGACACTTGGACACCCCCTGTTCTGAGCTCAGGACGTGGTGTGTTTCACAGAGACACCCCAGCTCAGAGGTGCAGCCTCCTTCAGAGATGCAGAGCACACAGCATTCCCCAGCAGATTGTCCCAGCCATGTTGGGGTTGAAGAAAGCCTTGAGCTAAGGCCATGGGCAAAAATCCCCCTGGTCAGGGGAAAAGAAATCTCACCCTCAATGCCTCATGGGAGCTCCCTATGCAGATTAGACCAAAAAGTTCTCTCTTCCCCTTGTTACCATTGGTTACTTTTTGCTGCAATAATTTGCATATTCCTACTCCTCTCTCCCAATTGGTTCCCTGCCCTCAGACTCTGCCCTCATCCTACCCTATGGAAGTTACTGTAACCCCCTGGCCCTCACTATTTGGTGCACCCCATACTGGGCTGGGTTTGTTGTTTTGCTTCTTACTAAAGTGGTTCTTTTTGGGGTGTAGTGGGTTCACCTGTTTCTGTTTGCCAAATTTAGTGTAGTGGCTTGAGTGTCTATGCTCTTGTCCCTCTGGGAGATAGGATTTGGGAGGAAAAGGCAAAACAGGCTCAACTTAAGGTAAACAGATAGATTTATTGACACACACACTGAAAGGAGACCAAAGGCTGGAAGAAAAAAGGGCTTGGCTTGGACACCCTCAAGATTTATATGGGTATTTTTCCAGAGGCATATCTAACTCTGTAATTGGTCAACCAAGCTGTCAACATCTGCTATAAGTTCCTCAGAAAAAATCCTCACATCTGGGCTAAATCACCACATTGGGTCACCAGATTGTGCATATCTCATTTATTTCACCACCTAAAGGGACTTTTGCCCCCAAAATCCCATGGTGACCTGGCCTTCCTATTTGTGCCCGGGCTGTCACAACTCAAAAAACTCCTTTCTGCTGGATCTTATCTGACTTTAGCTTCCAACCACGACTTTTGCTCTGCTCTTCTTTGCAAGATCAGAGGTCTCATCAGCTTGTGGTTTTCTCCCTTGCTTCACTACAGAGTGTGGTAAAGTCTCTTCTCACTGTTCTCTCTGGCAAGGCAGGTGTCGCTTCATTTAATCACATTTCAGTCTCATGTACCAATGACCCTTTTCCTAATCCACTGGCACCTTTATGTGGAGATAACTACTACATCCACACAGGAGATGGTCCTGAGAAAATCACCACAGGAAAGATCAATCTCTTTCCCTCCCTGCTGATCCATACCAGTCCAGAACTGGAAAGAAAATGATTCCACACATAACTCAAATGTGGACTTTGCTCTCACTTTCACTTGAAATTGTAAAGCATTCAGGTATTTTGTGCTTGTTTTGTCTAGAAAAAAAGGACAGGGTGTCTTTTCACCCAGATGTGCATTCACTTCATAGATTACTTGAGTTCAAAATGAGTTTTAAAATAGCTCTCAGCTGTATAACCTCTATAAAATTCTCCCATCTTATGCTCAAGGAAGGGAAATATCCTGCTAGAGCAGTTTTACAATTTTATTCAAAGGACTCTAAAATACATTTTTCAGCTTTCCAGAAGTATTTTTTGCCGCTGCGTCTGCTGCTTTCCAAGACTCAAGGCAATTACTTGTTAATAAAAACATGGTTTAATATGCTGGCAGAAAAATTGATACCACTTCCATTCTCTGCCTTAAAACAAATGAAACGTAGGAAGGAATTGAGCTGTCTCATTTCTGAAATGGGAAGCAGATATTTTTTAAAGTTCAGCCCATTACCAAGTGTAATATTCATATAACAAGTTTAACTGACCTTGTGCTATTACTTCTCTGGAGTTAACTTTGTGGCAAATGTATTACAAAACCTAAAAAGAGGAATACTGTTTCAAAATCTCGTGCCCTGCTCACCAATCAAAGTGAAAAACATCTCTAGCTGGCCAGTGTGGAACAGATTTAAGTGGCAAGAGTAAGCTGTGCCCACTGCAGGAAGGCTGTGGAACCTTGAACCACTGGGGCTGACTCCAGCTGATGTTTTGGAGTGGGTCCCTAGAACAGGGGCTAGACAAGATTAAGAGAATAAAGTGGGGATTTATTAAAGATACACCTTGGGCAGTCAGAGCCTCCCAGAGGCTACACCCAAGGTGGACAATGGTCACAAGTTTTTCAGACAATTCTGAGTTTGGTCCATTTCATATCAGGGGTGAATGCTCCAATTACAGCTTCAGGTAATGAAGTCATTTACTCTAATTTGCCCCCCCTCAGTTCAGTGTTGTTTACATTTTTCAGGGCCTGAGGCTGTAGGACGTCCTTGAGTTACAGGCCTAGAGGAATTGCTTTGTCTGCATAAAATGGGAGAACAGCAGCTGACAGGCTGTGGAGTTTTAGACTTATACACTAAAGCAGTACAGCATTTGAAAAGTATAAAAGCTAAATCCCAAGGCATCACAGCCACTGCAGGCCCTGAAGCAACTGCACTGTCCCTGTCCCAGAGCAGGGATGCTGAGGCTGTGCTCCAGCTTTGTGCACATCCTCTTATCTGCACTTCATGGGATTGAGCAGCCTGCAAATCAGCAAAAAGTCACCCGTCCCCTGTGGCTGTGAGGGGACAAAGAGCCAGGGAAGCAGAGCTGGGCACTCTTCTTTTCCTACCATTTCACTCCCCAGTACATCAGGCTTAATGACCTTAAATAAAACCCAGTCCAGACTGAGCTGAATCTGTTCAGTGCAGCCACTCAGCTGCAGTTATTCTTTATGTCATAAACTGAGAAAAAGCTGTTTACTTTGATGCAGCACCTGTCATTCCCTTGGAATAGGGAGAACTGAGTTCAGTTCCTGCTTCTGCTTCAGGGAAAAGGAGGACATGTTGTCTTGGTTTGGAAAGATAGATGTCTGCCAGGGAAAGCCAGAGCTTCCTTTGCAATAGGGAGTGTAAACCCCCTCCCTCTGAATTATTATAATTTTGAAATTAAGGGGCTCTCAGGCAAAGATATGGGAATAGGAAGAACAGTTTTTTACTAGAAATATTAAAAATACAAATATAGTAGTACAAAAAAGCAAACAAAAAATCATTGACAGAGTCAGAGCACAACCTGACACTCTGTTGGTCAGGGTGTTGGTGTCAGTCCAATCCAGTCCTCCTGCAGTGACAGATGTGGTTCTGTTGGAGCAGAGATGATCCTGTAG